>QEPC01012468.1:3128240-3142290 GCA_003113815.1 Sphenodon punctatus | reverse complement strand
GGGGGGGGGGGGGAGGCAGTAGATAACAGCAACATGGAGGTGGAGAGGGGAGTAGAGGTGTATGGAGTGAGCCTCAAAGGAGGAGAAGGAGAGGGGGGAGGGGTTGGAACTGGCAGGAAGAGGCGAGCAGGAGGCCTGCGCCACCACCACCACCGGCCTCTGGCCCGGGGCTGATGGGGGAGGGAGAGACCACCGTAGGAAGGTGGGGGAGATCCAGGTTTCAGTAAGGGCGAGAAGGTGAAGGGAGCGAGAGAAGAAAAGGTCATTGATATAGGGGGCTTTGTTAGCAGAGGAGTGAGTTCCAGAGGGAACAGGAGAATGGGAGTTGATCGGGGGAAGACACGGAATGGGGATAAGATTAGGGGAAGGGGGGCGATGGGAGACGGGCCTTGGGGCAGAGGGGTAAGAAATGGTGGGGGGGGAGGAAGAGGAGGTGTGGGGACAGTGGAGAGAGATGATAGGCTTAGTGGGGGCAGGAGGAGAGGGGAAAGGAGTAGGGGAAGAAGCAGGTGAGAGAGAAAGGGGAGAGGGGTGAAGAGGGAAGTGAGGGGGTGAGACAGGAGGACAGGCATCCCAGTGGGTTGGTTCCAGAGGGGGAGCTGGGATGGATTTTGAAGTTGTGCTGGTAGCCGCCTCCACCTGCTAACGGCCCGCCAACGGCTTTTCGCCCTTTGGCACCGCCCAGAGTGCACCGCCCACTAGGTGGCCTCTTCCTTTTGAAGATGCTCAGCTCACCTGGGGGAGGGGCAGGGGAGGAGAGATGGAGGCATGCAGCTGTAGAGGATGGAGACAGGCTGATAGCTGGCTGGGGAGTCAGCGTCCAAAGATAGTTTCTTAAACAGGGGATGAACAATCACAGTTTTAAGGGTGTTAGGCACCCTACCCTCCCAAAGGGAGCCATTGACAACCCTAGCCAGCAATGGCCCCAACATCTCCCAGCCGGCTTTCACCAGCCAGGATGGGTAAGGATCTAATTCATAACGGATTGCCCTCATCATCCCAAGCAGTGCCTCCACATCAGTGGATGATACCGACTGAAACCGATCCAAATAAACAGGACAAGACCAAGCTTCCAGAACCCCAAACTTCTGATTCTGCAAATAAAATGACAGTACTCAAGTTGTGGTGACTATGAGCAATTTTGTCTGCAAAGTAATTGATAAAAATGTCACAGCAGGTTCATTTCCAGGCGGAGGCAGACTGGATTAACCAGGCCCCTCACCACCTGGAACAGCTCTGCCAGATGAGACTTTGCAGACACTATGAGCACATTCCCACATACAGCAAATCAGCGCATGTTTCTTTCCCCCACATAATTTAATACTGTGGGAAAGTCTCCATGCGCTTGACTTGCTGTACTTGCGTTTAAATAACAAACGCATTAAAGGTCAGCGAAAACCTACCTTCGTGGAAGCGCATGTCCAGAGACCCGCATGGCTTCTGCTGTCAGAACGCTTCCTCTCCACTTCACTTGCGCATGTCATCTTCACTTCCGGTTCCGGTGAGGGTTCTAGTGGCCGGGAGCGGCCGGGGGGGAGGGGGGTCAGGCTCTGAGTGGGGTTCCTGCTCTGGGTCTGCCTCGCTAAATTATTAAAGATGCTATTGATACAATGGCAGGATCCTGCAGGTTTTAAGTTTCCCCTAATCCACCTCCCATGGCAGGCTCTGCAGGCTTCCTCTGTCCTCCAGCCCGGAGCCCAGTGCCTCAGCCCAGTGCCTCAGCAGCAACAGCCACATTTTCCTAGGCAGCCAATCGCCCTGGCAGCCAATGTAGCGATCCGCCCTCTCCCCGGCTCTGTGCCAGCTCCAGAATAGCAGCTTCTTTCAAACAAAAACCACCATGAAAACAGAAAGCTTGTCCTCTCAGCGGCTCGGGGCTGCTCCCTTCATGTAGACCCCAAGGCGGGGGTGGCTCCCCCTTCTCTGCTGCTGCCGCTGCCAAACCTGCCGTCTTAGGCAGGGGGGCTGCACAGGCCACCTCGGCCTCCACTTCCCAAGGATGAAGCCCTGACAAGAACTGGGATCCACCTTCCACTCCCAGACACGCAGCACGGCTTCAGCGGCAGCTGGGTAGCAGCATCCTCCCTCCCACGGCGGCGGCGACTCCTCCTCGGCCCCTCTCTTTGCCTTGCCTCTTAATTTCTTCCTGGTGACCCTGCATTCCTGCTCTGTAGACCTTTAAGCTAAGCCAGCTACGTTTACAGAAACAGCGTTTGGGTTTTTTCCTCCATCATCGTTTCTGGATGCTCTCGCTTTTCTTCCAACAGACTCCAAAGCTAAGCTTGCAAGAGCAGATTCTGTGTAGAAATGTGCACGTTTCCAGTTCCAAAGTGCCCCATCATCTCCGGTCTTGATATATACACATGTGCGCTAGCTGCTTAGGCTGGGAAGGATGAAACACTTTTTCTTTGCTGTCACGCTGTAGATAGTTTTGTGGAGCACTTGCTTTCTTTCGAACACTTGGAAGGAATCAGTTTATCATGCATTCACAATGCTCAAGAGCACCCATGCTGTCTTTCTGCTTCAGAATCCGGACAGGTGTTGCCCGAATAAACTAACTTTGTGTGTCGTCCAAGTACTCATGTCCTTGAAAGCAATTCCCAGCCTAGCCAGGAGCCTTTTATGCCTTGCTTGTGAATTATATTACAGCCCTGTTCATAAGAGCCTGCATACTCTGTCTTTATACATCAGTACATAATACAAATAATAACAACAGAAGGCTGAAAAGCTGTTCCAACTTTCTACATGAATGCAACTACACAGTTCATGCAAAGTTCTGCTACAGGGGTACACGCTGTCGAGCACAAAATGTTAACAAGTTCTAAAGGGGGAAAAGAGGCTGTGCTGTTCCTTCAGGTTAGTCAGAATGTCACTAGCACATTCTGTAAAGTAGCTTGAATGCGCTAGTGACATGCTGGTGCGAATGAATGCAGGTGCATTTTAAATTTTTTATTTATTTATTTATTTATTTATTTAATAAATTTGTATTCCGCCTCTCCTGCGAACAGCCCGGGGCGGCCTGCATTCACAAACACCAGCGTGTTTATGTATGTAGGAATGCGCTCTATGATAGCGAGAAGAAATCTTTCTTTGCCACCATCACAGCCACAGCATAGTCCTTTAAAAATGATCTATGCTGCAATCAGTCGGCTTCAGCATGAGTCGAGCGTCACGTACCCTGTGCTCTAACCACCTACCCTCCCGCTTCAGCCACCTCAGGTCCTCTATATATCAGGCGGGGATCTGTGCTGACGAAGCAGTGGGAGCAGACATCTGGTGCAACCAAGTTGAAGGCTTAGATGTCATTCCACAAGGTGAAGAGGTTGTCAACAGAGAGGTCACTAAGGTCAGTAGGTAAATCCCCCAGAGAATTCTGGAAACCAATTGGATTAATTAGCCTCCGGGGGGCAGACCGACCTAACCGGTCCACCACCCCAAGGGCATAGGAAAGCTGGGATCTGGACTTTCATAAGGTAATGATCTGACCACAACATATCTGCTATGCTGCCACATGCATGAGTTCCATTCAGTTCAGTGGGGCTTGCACGTTATTCGCTGAAGTCAAATGTAATTTGACTTAAATTTTGAAGTATAAGTCAAAAGGGCTTCAAGTTTTAGGATGTTATAGGATCACGGTCTTAGTCTTCATAAAATATCAAAAGAACCCATTATTCTACCATCCAAAAAGCATAGCAGCCTCTGGAAAATATTGCACCTAAAAATGGTTCATCCATCCTAAAAACTTATTTTCAGACTTCTCATTTTAAAAACATTCTAAGTATATTGCTTAATCTCAGGTGACTGAGCACGGATTTTATCCCCCACCTGTTGGCATAGGGCAGATACATACTGAGCCACACAATGCAGAGAGTGTACCACTCTGAACATCACAGACGTACTATGGCAAAATAGTGGTCTACCGAAGTATTTCTAGTTGTCTATACTTACTAAAATCATCGTCAGGGTTTTTATCTCCATGAGAGTGCCATGTTCTTACTGACTGTGGGAAGAAACTGAGTAACATTCCAGTTTGCTGCTCTGAAAAATGGTTGTAAGAATCAAATTTTCTTACTCTGCAGTGGATCTGCTGTCTGTAATTCAGAACCACATCTGCTGACTTTTGTGACAAAGAGTGCTTTTAGATAGGACAGCTACTGCTGCTGCCATGGACTTCTCCAGGCGGTGGAGGCAGCTGTCACTCCGGCTGGAATTTGCTGGGCTGTCAAAGAAGCATAACATCTGGCGGCAAGTTTTAAACATGATACTGGCACCCGGATTAGTCCACGCTAAAGCGGATTATTCCATGCCAGTGTCACGTCTGAAAACATACTAAGTCTTATTATTCTGTAGTCTTGTTCGCACTAGAGAATCACCATAGTTACGGGACAATAAACTGGATCCTAACTGGGCATTATTCTTGTCACTGCTCGTTTTGTTTATTGTTATATTGTGCAGCCCAAAGGCCATTACAATTTAAAACCAAAAGAAGGTACAAGGTAAATACAAGTAAGACAAATTACCAATACAACTTTTCTATAGCCATAACTACAGGTCTTGTCATAACGAAACAAAAACTATCAGTTATAGGAGGTAAAGTGCTGACGTAACCGCTCGGCAAAAAAAACAGAATTTTGCTACAGATCGTGCGCGATCAGTCAGAGGGGAACAATAATTTTGAAATAAGCAATGATCCAGAGCACTGGGGTAACAGATCTATATGAGGTCTCAAATACTTAGCTCTCAGCGCAGAATACACCGGGCAGTAGCAAAACACATGGGACACTGTTTCTATCGCTGATAAATCACAAAGTGGACAAACCCTCAATTCCCTTCCAATACCACCATATTGGCCCTCCAAAAGGGCTGAGGGGAACACATTGCAGCGAAATCTAGAAAAAGCCTGTGCAAGATTGGCATTTTGTCACACAAAAAGATAATAAGGCCCCGTACTAAGGGGTCTAATCGCCGCGTAATCAGGAGCAACTCTCTGGGAACCCAGATTAGAATCCTCCCCTGGCACTCCTGGTTCGTGATTCGGGACTTAATCTGGCAGAATGCTTGGGAGAATCCCAAGGGGCCTAAAGCCTCCATTGAAAAACCCAATTTGCATATCTCTCCTCCCACTTGGCACACCCAAGGGTCAAAGAGGCCTGCACATACTGCTAGGGCCAACAGGGAGTCACCAGGAGGGGGAAATGGCGAATTTTGGAGCCAGTATTTCAGTAATAAATAAAGAGCATGCAATTTCATTGTGGGGCTGCAAGCCTCTGTCCTGATGATCACCTACGGGGTACATTTAGGAACCCCCAGTACAGCTTGAAGAAAGCCTTTCTGAACGGCTTCCAACTTAGAGGTGTAGTTCAAAACCCACACAGGAAAAGCATAGAAACATAGGCTAACCACGTTGGATCTAAACAGTCGGAGAGCGGGGGATACTAGTGTACCGCCAGCATTTTGATAAAATTCCAATATAGATGACAGAGTTTTCCTCGCCTGCAGAGAGACTGCAGTATAATGGTGCTTCCAACTTAGAGATGAGAATAACACTCCCAAGTATTTGTATGAATTCACTTGCTCTACAAACTGCTGGCCAATTGGCCAACGTTGTTTATTTATTCTGGAGCCAGCTACTAAAACTTTTGTTTTGGAATAATTAATCGAGAGATCTTCCTCAAAGTGGGACATAGCTTGTTTAAGACCCACAGAAGTTTGCGAGAGGAGCACTGTGTCATCTGTATACAGTAAGGCTGGGATCCTTCTCGAGCCAATTTTAGGAGCATGCGAATCAATAGAATTCAGGTACTGAATCACATCATTCAAAAATAAATTAAAAAGGGCCGGGGTCAAAATACACCCCGGTCTCACCCCCGGGGAAACCTGTACCTCAGTTGTTAGAGGGTAACTGTTATAACGAATCTGCAGGATGTTATTTTTATGCAGGTTGATTAAGAGAAATAACAATCAGGGATCGAGTCCTAAACTGCTTAATTTGGCCCACAACCGACTCCGATTAACGGAATCGAAGGCCATTCTCAGCTCAATAAAACACAAGAAATTTTTTTTTTGTCACACAACATAATAGGAAAGCAAATGATAGAGACTAAATGCCTGGTCCGTAGTGGACTTCCCGTTCTGGAACCCCGCCTGCTCTGGTTCGATTATCTTATTTACATTCATCCACTGCTGAAGTTTAATCAGCAGCGTCTTTGCATACAACTTTCCAATGAGGCTAAGAAGGCTGACAGGACGGTAGTTTGATGGAAATGAAGGGTCACCCTTTTTGAAAAAGGGGACAATAATGCTATGGAGCCAAGATTTAGGAAAAACTCCGGTTTGGTTTATAACAGTGAAAAGTGGGGCCAAAACATTTGCCCACCATTCTGGGTTAGCTTTTAGCAACTCGGGTGAGATACAATCAAGCCATGGGGCTTTCCCTGGTTTTAGCTGGAAAATTAACTGTACAATATCTGCCTTTGTCAGTGGGGGCCAAGCCTGGAGCTGGTCAGAGGGAGCTAACTCTGGTGACGGTGTCAATACCGATGCTTTCGAAAATACCTCAGAAAAGTGAGCCACCCAAGATTCAGCTGGCACCGCACACTCTGATGGCTTCAAGCGCCCAGAAAGGGCTGCCTGTATAAGCACCCAGAATTTGGCTGGATCTTTCTGTGTTGCAGCCTCCAGTAATTGGGCCCAGCCTTTGATTTGGAAGTGTTTCTGCTTTTCCCGTAACATCTGGTGATACATTTTCCTATGAGACAAAAACGTCTCTCTCCCAGATCGGGAGTCCCCTGCCCGCAAGCGCCTTGCCATCTTATGGAGCCTAGCTCGCAAAAGAAAACATTCTTTATCGAACCAAGAATGGTTCCGAGGGCCTGTGAGCCTCTTAGATGAAATCAGGGGACGCAAGAGTTCTACTAAACTGTCCAATATGGTTACGAGATCAGCCCCTACTGGGCATTATAATTGTGAGCAAACTTCAATTGGCAGAATTTTGTTATTTTTGTGCTCTGGGTTGAATTTGGAGGTGTGGCACTTAGAAAAACACACACCTTTACTTGTGCATGTGAACATGTTTTGTCTGAAGATCAATGATAAACTTGGAACCTCGTCATTTTTAAACTCACCTTTCAAACTAGCTTTATTAATAGCAAACCCTCATTAAATCAAAGTGCCTATAATGAGCCTTCTTCAAGAACTGTTCCAGAGAAATGTGTTTTTTTTCTGCTTTTATTAACTCCCAGTCAGCACTCAGCCTGATATAATGATAGGAGTTATTCCTGACTGGTGTTTAAATTTTCCTGCCCACATTGCAAGCCAGGCTTCCCGATTCCTAGCTGATTTGCAGGGAAAGGGAGTGCTCCTCTGCCACTGTAAAGCCAGGCTCCCCCGAAGCCACTTTCCCCTACCCCCTAAGCCAGTATAGTCATCTCAGGAGCCAAAACAGTCTGTTCCTGTGGCCCATGATCCCGAGCCACATGCAGCTTAGCCCTCACTGTTATAGTTAAAATTTGAGCCTAACTCTGCCCACTTACTCCCACTCTCTTCCAGATTGGATGAAAGGAGAATAAAGTGAGTTGGGCTAAACACATTCCTGATTTGCAAGGTAGTAAGCCCTGCTCCTTCTTTTCCTCTCCAGAGCAGTGATTCATAACTTTATGCAGATGTACCATTTGGCTCACAAGGTAGTGCCCTCCCCAAAAATCTGGCCCACCACAGAAAGTAGTTGAGTAATGCTGCCCTAAAACCTAGCAGATGCAGCCTCCAGTAACCACCCAATGCGAGTCAGGAACACCATACAGACAAGTGGAGCGGTGTGAGAAAAGAGGGATAACTAACTGCCATGGTTTTCATTCCCTTGCTGCTAACGTGGGGAGATTGGGAATTCTGTTTTCCTTCTGAAAAGTTTGGAGTGAACTTAAAGCTTGGCAGAGCTGACCCTACAACAGGGTTTCGCTATCTTGAAGAAGTGGTCAGTGATGTGAGTATATATTTCCAGAAAATTTCCAGTTCTAAAAATGCATTGTTTCATACAATTAATTAGTAACATAATGAATGGATCCCAATACCAGTTAAATTAGGCAGTTTCAAAGTTGTAATTAACCTTTTTACACACACCCTTTTGTGAAAGAGAATGTGGCCCAAGCAGTTCTGAATCAGATTTGCTCAGTCGGAACTGGAACTAACAAGTATTGTAAGCACTTCCACAGACAGTGACAGTGATACTGAAAGGTGCCCAGTGACAGTTAAACTATCAGTGGACAACAGTGGCATGCTGTGCTGGTAATGCCCCCAAATTAGTATGTTAAGTTTTCAGTGCCTTAACTCTTTTTTCTTAAAATTTAAACAACTTATGCTATTAAGTTGTCATGTCTTAAAATATTTACAACTAATTCCAATAAAAATAATTTTCAAGTAAAGCTTTGAATTGGTTTGAATATAACATTTATTTTAAACCACATTAACAGGGAAATCCAGCTCTGTACTTTTCTGAGTAATTGCCAGCAAAGCCGGGGGGCGGGGGCTCACACGGGCCAAACCCCGTGCATATTTTGGCTTCCAGATTCTCTCCCGGAGCCAAAATATACGTGGACTGGCCCAATGCTGAAGGTGCAAATGCTGTGTAGATGTTTGTAGCTGTTCTCTTTCTCTCCCCATCCAACTTTCTGCTCCCCATTTTCCATCGATCTGGCACATCTGGGCCTGATCATTAACAGTATCAGATGCTTCAAATTGTCAAACACTATTATGGTGCACACTGATGTAACAAACTTTCCCCCATCCTAAGGAGGTTCACTAAACTGAGGGTGGGGTGCCCCAGAGCTTCTGTACTGGGACCAGTGTTGTTTAATACATTCATTAATGATCTGAAAAAGTAGTAAAGAGAGAGTAGATCATATCTGCAGATGATATAAAGTTACTCAAGACAGTTAAGATCAGGGTGAACCATGAGAAATTATAGGAGGATTTTGCAAGACTAGGTGGCTGGGCAACTAAGTTACGATTAAATTCAGTTTGAAAAAGTGCAAAGTGATGCACATAGGGAAAAACAATCCTAACTAGACATACACAGTGGTAGGTTTTAAATTAGGAGTTACTACTCAGAAAAATCTTGGAGTCAGGGTGTTTTTAAATGAGATGCTACCCAGAATGGCCACCCAAGAGCAACTCATCCAACAGTCCATTGGGAGCCACCGGTTAGAATCCTTCCCCACATACTCCACCTGACAGCTGTGCCACTCAGTGGCCACGGACACCTCCCTCCCCAGGCCTGCTCATTTAAAAATACTCTTGTGTTTTGCAATAGTCAAAAAGGCACACAGAATGTTAGAAATTATTCAGAAAGATAGAGAATAAAATAGAAAAATATCATAATACTGCTATATAAATCTATGGTGCAACCACATCTTCATTATTGTGTCCGGTTCTGGTTGCTCCCACATCAAAAACGATATTGTAGAACTGGAAAAGGTCCAGAGCAGGGTAACAGAAACGATCGAGAGTATGGAATGGCTTCCTTATGAGGAGTGGCTTGATAGGTCAGGGTTCTTCAGCTTGGAGAAAAGACAACTGAAATGGGTTATGATAGAAGTTTATAAAATCATGAGTAGGGTAAAAAAGTAAATAGGGAATTGTGATTTACCCTCTCACTAGTACTTGAACCAGGGGGCACTCCATAAAACTAACTGGCAGGAATCTAACACAAACTTATATTTTTTCACTCAATACACAATTAACTTGTGGAATTTGTTGGAGGATAGAGTCAAGGCCAGCAACATAGGCCCTTTCGGAGGCAATGGGCTCCAATGCTGGTTTTTCTGTGCACGGAGATGTGTGCGCGCCTGTGGGAACTGCCGCACACCCACCGCAGGTGCACACTCATCCTCCCACGGCCCAAGTGAAAAGGGCCATAGCTGGGTTTAAAGAAAGGATTAGTTCTTCAAGGCTGGGTCTATTAATGGCTATTAGCCAGGTAGGTTGTGGAATGTAACTTCTAACTGTTGGGATCTGGAAGGGAAAAGCAGGGAATGGATCACTCCCTCGTGACCTGTTGGGTACTTGTCTCAAGTGACTAAAAGTGGCCACTATTGGAAGCTGGACTCGATGCTCTGACCAAACATGGCATTTCTTATGTTGTGTTAGAAGGGCCACACACAGAAACGTTCACAAGAGTGGGGCCCAAGTCACAGGCAGCTAATGTACAATTAGGAATGATTAATCGTCTACAGGTTGTTCCTGTAACACCATTACACGGGTTTAAGTTTTATTACCCTTTTCATCAGTTCTACAGGACCCCACAACCACAGAGACAAGACACCGGCTTTAAAAAAAGGGGGAGGGCAAGGACCCAACTCCCCAAGTGAACAGGGTTGGCGCCTCTCTGGGGTTTGATCCACATTGACTGGCCACTTCCGTGCAGCAGGAGGGGGCAGCCACGTGGCTTTCCTGCCCCCTTGGCTGCTGACGGGGTTACAGCAGAAAGGGCATGGCAGTCTATTTGCCCTACCCGCTCCCGAAGGAACATTTCCTCCGCAGTCTCCACCCCAGGGGGCTGGAGCTCTTGGTAACGACAGCGAAGGCTCTTCGCCCCGCCCTGCTCCCACGAGCCTCGCAGGAATCCCCCCTCCTTCGGCAGACAACTTCCAGCCGCTTTTCCCGTCCCTGCTGCCACCCACCACTCGCCTCACGCTTGGCCTAGCCACTCAGGTGCGGGCCCCCGACACGCGCCGGGCGGGGCAAACTCTCGCGCTCCAGCGATTGGCTCCTCCTCCCCGCGGCTGGTGGCCCTCGCCACTGAGGTGTCTGCATGAGTGCCTGGTCTCGCTTCCAAGGCCGTCAGGCATGGCCAGCAAGAGCGGCGCGGTACAGGCAGGGGGTGCTCTCTTTCTCCTTCAGGCTGAGGCGAGGGGCCGGCACCAGCGGTACCCGCGCCCCTGGGCTCAGGCGCAGCGAGGGCTGAAAGGCGGCGGGGCCTGCGTGCGTGCGTTGGTGGGCGGAGCAGGAAGTGCAGGGAGGAGTTCGGGGTTGCGTCTCGCTGGGGGGCGTCGGTCCGGGCTGCCTGTTTAGGGGAGCTGCTGCTGCTGCCATCATGCCGCTCTTCGCCCCCAACCCCTTCGAGCAGGACGTGGGTGAGCGACGGGCGGGGCCGGTCTCGAGACAGGGGGGGATCCGGCATTGGGGGCGCTGGGCGGAGCCTGTCCGGGCTGAGGGAGGAGCTGTCTGGGCGGGCGCGGGGCTGTTAGATGAGCCTAGAGAGTCTGGGGGGCTCCTCGGGGTGGTTTGGTTGGGGACCCGGATGCTACGGAGGTCAGATCGACCCTGAGTAGTTGAGGAGGGGGCTGTTCTCTCTGGCTGGGCTTATGGGTCTCCCTGGGGAGTGGGGCGTGTGCGCCCCTTCCCTCTGGCTGTGAGTGAGGCAGAGACAGGGCAGGGCGGCCCACCATGTCCCCGTGTTGGGGTTGTGTCATCCCTAGAGGCTGGGCCTTTGAGCAGGAAGTAGGATTCTAAGCACGGGACTAGGGAGACTTTCCCCTTGACTGGGGCTACGTCCCCCGCCCCCCATTGAAGCCAGGGTATCTTCTCTCCTTGACTGTTACTTGAATGAGGGTGAATTGTGCCCTGTGTGTTGTGTCCCAGGCGCACTTAAGAGTAGCGCGCATGATAAACGAATTGTGTCAACAAATGCGGTTAACAAGGGCTGTACTCTAGGGAGCGCCTTGCGTAAGAGAACAGTTTTTCCCTTTCTCATGGTGACATTCATTAAGGTCGGTGATGTGGTACCCCCCAATGCCTGGCAATGATCCCTTTGAAATTCTTCCGGGATGTTCGTACCCATCTCTTACTGCTTTCACTCATTTTATTATTATTTTAAGTTGTGAAACTGATGGTATTCAAAACTTATTATATCTAGTCCGGCTGATACCGGACTTCAGAAGTGTTATATTTAGCTACAGGTAACCAAGCTGTAACATTTTTGATAGCCTGACTTCAGATGGCTTGGTGGAATTCCATGCATTTTATAACATTTAATCCAATTATAACATCAAATATACAGTTAGTTTGGGGAAGTTACCACAGTAACTAGCATAGTCCTTGTCAGGGTTCCTGGTTTTCTCTTTGTGATGAAAACCAGAGGGAAAAAACAAAGATTTTGCCTTTTTCTGGAGAATTTTGCAGAAAATGGTAAAAACTTGCAGGTTTGAGAGGAGGATGCTGAGTGGACTGAGGGAAAGCAACCAGAAGGCATGTGCCGTGGAGGGGCAAGGGCTGTATTTGGAAACCTCCTGTGGCTTGGGGGGTCTCCGGCAGGGGCACTATGAATTGGGGCAGCCAGTTCTTCTGGACCTTGGGAAGAAGGGACAGGAGGTAGGCCTAATTGTGCCCTTAGTGGCTTCCCCAAGTTGCCAGCCTCTATGGTTCCCCTTTCTGGTTGGCAGAGTGGTCTGGCAGCAGGCTGGGCGGAGGAGGCAGCGAGTGCAGGGCAGTGGAGGGGAAGCAACCTAAAGACATTTGTTTTGATGGGGAGGGACTCTGCATTTGGAGAGGTGCCAAAGACCTTAAAATATTTATTTTTTTACTGTTGGTGGGACAGATAGCTGCAAAATTGCATTAAAATGAAAACATTACAATAAAATGTGGTGGTCTAACTCATACCTATGTATAATGTGGTATGGGAAAGTCAACTAGGAACCCTGCTTATCATAACTCCAAAAACTAACATTGGATTTGTCATAAACTGCACAGGTGATTAGCAGTCTGATTTGTAAGCTGCTGTTTGTGATGCTTCGAGCTGCCTGAGGCAGGAGGGGTGGGATAGAAATGAATAAATAATAAATACGATAGGGTGAAGTAGTAACACCATCATGGATTAGATTACAGGTGAGGAAACATTTCCTCTTGATGGCCACTTTGAAAGCTAATGCAAACTCCATGGGTTGGAAAGGTGTTGGAGGCAGGGTGCTTAAGGGGTGTGCTCAGAATACAGATCCATCCGCTGCTCCCTTCTCCTGAACTCATTCTTTCATACTTGTGAGTGGGGACTGGATCCACGGAACAGATCCAGGAATTGGGGAGGAGCCAAATAAAAACCAGCCATGGGCCAGAGGGTCTCATTCCTGGATTAGATGCATCATGAATGTATTGCTTGACAGAGGAAAGATTGCTTTGTATAGTTTTTTTTTTTTTAACCAAAAGATTTATTGAAAAATTGAAGAATGCATTCTAAACTTTGGAGGAGTTTGATTCTCTCCCCCCCCCCCCCTTGCAATTCTTATGGCTGTGTCAGCAGGCAGAGTTTTACAGATTTACTTTAAACAGACTTATGAAACTTGATGGGAGTGTTTGACATTTTAGAAAACTTGGGGCCTTTATGAAATTTTTAGGAACCTTTGGTCAAAATTTTAATGTTGTAGCCCTAGAAAGAGTTCTTTGAAGGCTTTATGGCATATGCATTTTTGCAGAAATAGTCATGTTTGAATGAAGGTTTTTTTTATGCTAGTTTGAATGAAATGCAAGCAGGGTGGGTTTGATTTAAATCACCAGTCAGGAAGCCTTGATTTAATTTCTCTCTTCCACAAAACATGCATTCTTGTTGTTTAATATAACCTTAATACATATTATTCACAACTAAGAGAAGGATGTAAGGTTTCATTTTTAGAAGATACACACCATACATTTAAAGCAGTGATTTATTTTGATATATTTTCTGATGTAGCTGCAAAATTAATCTGGAAACTGAATTATGATTTGGTTATCTTGTTTACCAAAGCTAACTGATGCAGATACTTGGCAGGTCATTGGGGGGGGTGAACCATTTTCAATTCACTTCAGTGAATATTCCTAAACAGGGTCTCTCTTTACAGCCTTCTGCCATGGTAGGTTTTCCCTTCTACCGTTCCCTCACTAGATGATCTCAAATCAGCGGCGAGACTATACTCAGAAACATACCCTTCAAAGACTTCTGGAGTATTATGCTCAAAATGTTTCTTTTGTTTCTACTGCCCCACCCTTGCATGTATGTCCAGACTCCTCCTTCGTGTCCAGATCCAACGCA
>QEPC01012468.1:3074650-3107897 GCA_003113815.1 Sphenodon punctatus | reverse complement strand
GAGGACCTTTTTGATTAACGAATTTCCCCCCTCAGTGCTCTGTGAGGTTATAAGGAGGTATTTTTGCCCTTGATTTCCATTAGTTCAGTAAAGCCATAGAAACTAATTTACCCCAAAAATACAATCTGTAGCAGATTGGAACCCATATCTCCCATGGTGTCACCTTCCCAGGAGCTGCTCCAGCTATGAACAGTCTCCCCCACCCCGGTTTCTTTGGTCTCGTACTAAAACACGAAATTTTTAAAGTTCTGCATTAGTAATTTTTTTAATGTTTCCCTCTAATTGTAGTAACAAGTTTAACATTAGCTGTAAAAGTTTTATAACCACACAAAATTCATTGTGGGATTTATTTTAAGATCATTTTCAAATGCTTTGTATCCTGCCTGAGTGAGTTTGATGGACTCCCATTGCCCACAAACATCTCATGTACTGTTGGGAAAGATTTCTGTTAAGAACTGGTGAGAGATTGTATTGTTTAAGGGCCTTAAACTAATAATGGTGTTGCCATTCACTTGTGAAGTGCCCATCTTTGCTGGGGTTTCTGAAATCCTCAAGTAGAAACATCCCCCATGCTTGCCAAGAGCTTTTTATTGCACTCCAGATGTCCGGTTTTCCTGTCCATTCCTTCCTTCCTTCTCTTGGTAGTGATGGAGAGTGCTTTTTTTAAATTTTATTTTATTTTTTTATTATTATTTTTTTACCTCAAAGGGCCTTTCTGCACACCTTAAGCTATTCTCTGGTGTTGCACAGTATGATTTCCTCTGTTGCGTTGCAACTCTTTAGAAAGTATGCTGCCACACAGAGAAAGAAGGGGGCATGTTCCCTGTTAAGCACATAGAGAACCACTTCTCCATTCACAGAAGGGAATCTGAGTTGGGGGCAAAGGACAAAGATATGTGACCTAAATGAGAATGTGTTTTGGCTTCCCTGTTATCTTGGAAACGAAGTGTAAATCAAAGCCATATTTACAGAAAGGAAATAGATTTTTTTTTCTCTCTTTTATTTATACTGTAAATAAAATGTGTCCTCCTGGGTAAGCTTAATGGTCTGTTTTAATCCATATCCTGCCCATGACAGTGGTCTGCACTACTGCTTGAAAGAGGTGGAGGAGGACAGGCATATGCACAGTGATTTATTCTCTCTTGTTCACTCCCAGTGTCGAATGGTCAGAGATTGAATCCCTGACAACTCTGCTAACAGTCATTGATGAACCCATCCTCTATGAATTTACCTGATCCTTTTTTTGGCCTTATTATTGGATTTTGGCCTTTGGGTTATTGCCCATCACAATATCCCATGGCAATGAGTTCCACAGGTTAATTGTGTGTTTTGTGTAGAAAAAGTACCCCAATGTGGTTAAACATGCTGCCTGTTAAATTCAGTGGCTATTCTTTAGTTCTAGTATTTGTGAGTGAGGGTGTAACTAATAGCTCCCTATTCCTAGTTCCACCATTCAAGATTTTATAAACCTCTGTCATATTCCTCCTTAGTCATGTCTGTTCTAAGCTAAAGAATTCTAATCTTTTGAGAATCTCTATATATGGGAGCTGTTCATGGGAACATTTTCAACTTGTAATGAAATTTTGTCCTGAGGTAACTAACTTCGTACCTTTTCTGTTGGGGTTTTTTTGTGTTTTTTTTTAAAGTACAAGTACAAGTAATTATATAAGTTTCTCACTTGAAATGTAGCATATTCATATTGCCAATACATTTGCAGACTCTCTCAAGTGCTGCCAAGAATGGTGCATCATCAGGCAAAAACAAAGAGGATGAAGATATAGCTAAAGGTAAAGTATTAGTCACAGCTTGTGGTTAGATATATAATAAGTATTTTAAACTTGTGCTCTAAAACAGGTTTCGTTGCTTAAGAAAAGGCCCTGTAGGAAGTGGTGAGTAAGAAACATTGCACTCCTCCTATCCAAAGGTGTGCGCTGTCTGGTAAATAGGAAAGGCCTCCTTCTGAGCCTACTTGTCCTTTTGGAGGACTTAAGCCTCCATTTGTCCAGATACACAACAGAGTTCTGCACATGCATAAATTGTACATGAAGCGCTAGATACCAAATCCTAAATTACAGCAAGAGGCATCATTGTGCAACAGATCTACGGTCAGTGGACCACTGACTAATGTGGGTGTTAACACAGGAGTTGTTAAAAAAGACGTTGCCCCACATTTGCCCAGATTAACCCTGGATTCACCTGCTCATTTACTCTGTGCCCACCAAATGTTTACCCCAGGGCCACTCCACACAGCATTAAGCCAGTGTGGAGCACGCCATGCAGGCACACCCAGGTAAACCTGGGGCCAACAGGCACCCATAGGCCAGGTCTTATTCATTAGATTCCCCCACAGCCCTGTGTCCACCAACACCATGGAGGTGTGGCTAACACACCCTTCTCAACTAACAGCCGGACAGGTGAGGGGAGCACAGAAGTCCTCAGAGGCTCCCAGGAGCGCAGTCTGCTCCCTTCTTCCAGCTATCTGTTAGCTAAGAGGGGCACGCTCTAATGGAAAGGGTTGGTCACGGCCAGTGACCTTCCCTGTCTGTGACCCTCCCCTCCCCTTTCAGTGGCCGCTGCATCCCCTTTCCTGGCAGGAAAAGAGAGAAGCGGAGATCAAAGCCAGTGTGTGGCCCCTCCGGAGGAGCCGCATGGATCCTGTGATCACCTTTCCATTCAGGAAAGCAACCGAAGGGATTGCAGGATCTGCGCAGCTCCTCTGCAAGAGGCATGCACTGGCTTTGATTCCCTGTTCCTCTCCTTTCCTGCCAGGAAAGGAGAGCAGCGGGCATGGAAATCATGCCCCTCTCAGCTGACAGCCAGTGGAGGGGGGAGAAAGCGAGGGGAGTGCGAGCAATTGCACTATCCCCAGGGTCCACCTGGCAGCTTGAGGGTGCACTGGCAGCCTTCCTGTCCTGGGAGAATGTGCCTAGTGCCACTTGTGATGGCTGGTGCAAGTCCATAAATTGCAGGCAGGAGGCTGCCCATTTGAAGGGCTCCCAGTGCTGTCCATGGGGCGTGGCATTGGTGTGGGGACTCCACGGTTTGAACAGAGGTTCCAGCTGCCACTCTTCCTGTGTGTTAACACCCGCAGAGTGCACCTCTGTGCTTGGGGGCATAATTACAAGACATCAGACCACACTTTAAGCGCTGACCACTTGAAGGTTGTGCTGCGGTGGGGGTGAGTCAGCAGTAGACAACGATGCCTCAACGTGAATGAAGATTGGCCCCTAGTTTAGTACAAAACTTTGGGTGTAGCCCCCTTGTACACCTGGACGAATGGGGATTGCTTTAATCTTCTCTCCTCTTTTTAAAAGGTTTTGATGTTGTAGGTGTCTTATCGGTCATGTACATGTTGAATATCATTTCCTTTTTTCAAATGTTACGCTATGTATCATAAATCCTGAGTGCATGTACTTTCCTACAAGTCACTTCACTCCCTTTTTAATATGAAGGCTGCCCCAAAGAGTTCATTACAAAACTGTGTGTTGGGTTTAACTATATTTCACTATTTGCTCATGATTTGCTGTCTGCCTTACGTTTGAGCTTTCAGATTGCAGGGCAAAGAAGCTGCTACTGGAGTTTGATAAAACATGGGTAACAGTTTGAGAAGGAATTAGATTCAAAGTACCTTTGCATAATAGCCAGTCACTTCATTATTATTGGAAATGGATGTTATTGGTGGTAACTAAAGGTTGCAGCCAGTTTGAGCAGTGGTGCTCTAGGTCCTGGACAAATACATAGCCAGTAGCAATCCCTGCACCAAAGATCTTATGATAGAAAATTTTTTATAGCATGACTATTGTTTAGTGTTTGTATTTTTTTTCATCAGAAACTTAAATTAATTGTAATTCTAAAGGATAAAATCCAGAGGATTATTTTTTATTTTCCAAACCATAGCTATTGAACTGTCTTTGCAAGAGCAAAAACAGCAGCAAGCGGAAACTAAACCTTTGTACCCAGCTGCAGAAATTCAGCAGAACAATCAGAAGGCCCCGAGGAAGGTGCGAGCCCTCTACGACTTTAAAGCTGTCGAGGACAATGAGCTCACCTTTAAAAGTGGAGAAATTATTATTGTTTTGGATGACAGGTATGACGCGTTTAAATGAAGGTTCTTTTCTAAAGCATTAGGTTGGATCTGAGCTTTAAATATGTTCTTTGTGAGCTGTTTCTTGTGTTCTTCCTTTGTCTCCCTTCACCCACTCCTGATGTCTTTACATCATCCTTATGCCTGGCTTCCCAGTTAATTGTCCAGCATCCTCCTACTTCTCCCTGAGCTGTTTTCGAGCCAAATTCATCAAGTCCTCTGCGTGGATCTCCCATTGAACTCCGCAAGATTTCCATGTGCTAACTGCTACCCCACGTGTAGTAACACTTGAATGCACTTCATCCTCATACACTTCAGCTTTGCAAAGAAGATAGATGGACTATGGGTGGGACTCACTGGGCCTTTTGATGTGGAAAGCCATGGGGTCCCAAGGGACTGTACTGATTGACTTTGCCATGGTTGGTTATGAGGAAAGCCATGCATTGTTGCCATCATTGAGACCCAGCATTTGTGGCTCCAATCTGTGCCTGTCCTGGTTGTTGAAAGTGAATGCTGAGGTGATATTAGCTTTATTGATGGGCATTGTTAATGCCTTTTTTATAGAGGGGAAGGTGCCGGCCAGCCTTGCACATGCAGAGGTTAGTTCCCTCCTCAAAGAAACCAACGCTTGATGTTGGACTGCTTGCCAATTATCGGCTGGTTTGCAGTCTACTCTTTGGAGGGGGGCGTGATTGAGAAGGCTGTGGCAGAACAGCTATAGAGGCATTTGGACTCCAGTTCCCGCCGGTTACTTCATGCAACGTCAGCTGAGGGATTGGGGGGGGCAGTGTAGCCATTGTTTTTAGGGAGTCATGGACTGTGAGGAGGGATCCGGGGCAGCTAATACCAGGGATCAAGGCCCTTCATCTGGTGATCGATTTGGTAGGAGACGGGTTAGGGCTGCTGCTAGTCTACCATGCACCTTCCTGTCCAGCAGCGTCCCTCTCCGCTCTAGCTGAACTGGTGTCAGAAGTGGTGTTGCGCTCCCTGAGGATCTTGGACCTGGGGGACTTCAATATTCATGCCAACGCTGGTCTTGCGGGGACGGAGTGTGAGTTCATGGCAACCATGGGCCTGTCCCAAATGGTCATCAGTCCGACACATGGTGGGGGGCATACTCTCGAGCACTGGCCTTGAGGCAGGGGATCCATTGGTGGGGGGAGGTATCAACAATGCCCTTGTTATGAACGAATCATTACCTTCTCCAAGCCAGGCTGCCAGTACATGTCTGCCTCTGGAGAGGTGTGGAGCCTATTCGATCAGCTTGCCCCTAGAGATTGATGGAACCGAATCAGTTCTGGACTGCTCTTGGGGAATTGCCCTATGATCTCGATGTCCGTTCAGCCAAGGACCTTGTTCTGACTTGGAACACCTTGCTGACTGAGGCATCTGCTCCCCCAGCTCCAGCACCGCAGGTTACCTTGTTTCACTGAGAGGCTGTAGTGCTTGAAGCAGGAAGGGCAGTGGTTAGAGTGACAATGGTGCCGTTCTCAGGCTGAAACAGACAGGTTGTGGCACAGAGCTAGTTTACGGGCCTATGCTGTGGCCGTGAGGGCAGCAAAGAAGGAATTCTTTGCTGCCCTCAAGCAGACGCAAAATCTTGTCCAGCGGAGCTGTTCCAGGTGGTGAGGGGGCTGGTTAGTCCAGCCTCCCTATGCCTGGATGTGGAATCTTCCAGGGCCTGCTGTGACATGTTTGTCAACTACTTTGCGGATTAGATTGCTCGGATTCACCACGACTTCGGTGCTGTAGTTTCTGCAGAAGGAGGAGAGTCAGAGGGTGCAGAAGTCCCGTCTGCTCAGATTGTAAGCCCTAGGGGCAGGGACCGTGTCTATTTTATTACTTTGTAAAGTGCCAGGTACACTGCTGGCGCTATATAAATGTTTGTTAATAATAATAATAATATTGCTTCGCGAAAGAGCCACATAAACAAAGAGAAATGGACTACACGGAGACTGAAGATTTCATGTAGGAATGCAATTTCTAAATCATGTTGGAATTTTTTTTTTTAAAAAAAAGAACAGAAAATCTGTGGGAATTGGGTGCCAAACTCCAATCTTATGCGTTTGCAAAATTTCTCCCATTGTATCTTTGACTTGGACTCCTTAAAAAATGCTGTGCAGAGACCTAGCACATGCTATAGGCCTCATTGGCATGATTCTGCAAGCTGTTCAGATCACTCGGCTCTTGCATATCTGTGTGTGGGATGGTACGTACTTCACAGAGCTTGCAGCTTGCTTAGTTGGGCCTATCTCTGGCATCTCTATTGTTGGTATTGGGAGTTTTGCCTAGCAGAGAATTTAGATGTAAGTTGCGTATTAAGTATCTAAGGCTTCTCCTTATTTGATTAAAATTATGAATTAAAAATGCAACTATTTAAAATTGGGTGCCGACCTCCTATCTTATGCATGAGAAACATAGATTCTTAGAGTTGGGAGGGAACGTGAGGGTCATATAGTCCAACCCCCTGCTCGGCTGCATGATGACTACAGCTACAACATCGCCAACAAGTGGCTGTGTAGCCGCTCTTTGAATACCTTCAGTGATGGAGAGCCTACCACCTCCCTAGGCAACTTGTTCCACTGCCACATCGCTCTTCTTGTAAGCATTTCCCCCCTGATATTTAACTAACACCTGCCTTCCTGTAACTTGAGCCTATTCTTTCTATTCCTGCCTTTGGTAGTGATGTAGAACAGCTTCTGCCATCTTCCTTGTGGCAGCAGCCCTTTAGATATTTGAAGACTGCTATCATGTCTCCCCAAATCTACTCTTTGCTAGGCTAAACGTAACCCAGTTCCTTCAACCTTTCCTCATAAGACTTGCTTTCCAGACCCTTTATCATCTTTCTTGCCCTCCTGTGAACTTGCTCCAATTTGTCCGTGTTCTTCTTAAAATTATGTCCCCGAAACTGGGCACACTACTCTAGGTGTGTGGTCTGCCCAGCGCTGGATAGAGGGATTGTTACTTCTGCTTCCTTGAAAACAATGTTTCTGTTAATGCAGCGTAAAATTTCATTAGCCTTTTTTGCGACCGCATCATATTGCTGACTCGTGTTTAGTTTCTGATCGACCACATTCCCTAGATCCGTTTGACACATGCTGCTGCCAGGCCATCTTAATTGTGCATTATTTTTTTTCTTCTGTAAATGCAGAACTTTACATTTCTCAGCTCAATTTCATTTTGTTAATTTCAGCCTAGATTTCCAACCTATCAAGATTTAATTTTGAATTCTAATTCTGTCTTTAAAGCTGTTCGCTAACCCTCCCAGTCTTGTGTTGTCTGCAAACTTAATAAGTATTCCCTCACCCCCTTCATACAAGTCATTGCTATCAACATAATTCATTTTTTTGATTGTATAGATGTGGTTAACACTTTCTAACTTTTTACTTCCTCAGTGATACTAATTGGTGGAAAGGAGAAAATCACAGAGGAATAGGGCTGTTTCCATCTAACTTTGTATCCTCTAACTTAAATGTGGAACCTGAGACAGGTAAGTTACATAATTACTTTTCTAAAACACTATGACTGTTAAGTAAAAGTATTAACTAACTTTCAGACCACTTACAATCTTACAGATGAGTTAAACTGAGATTAAATGAGTTGCCCAAAGCCCCTCAGTAAATCAGGATCTACTGGCTCCCAAAGTTATGCTAAACTCCTAAGCTACTCTTTATTTCCCATTAGTACAGAAAGTAAGATCCAGTCTTTCATCTCTATTAATCTCTTATGCAGTATAGATTATAATTGACTTCATTAACCTGATACTAAAGTATTTTCCAGTTGTCTGATTGTAGTAGGGACCTGGGGTATTGTTTAAATTTATAGTTCTCAATTTTCTTCCCATCTGTGACCCCATTTTGAAACTTAAATTTGATCTTGTGACCCACCCCCAACAACAGTGAAGACCTGAGAATATCACTTTCATTCAGGAGTGACCCCATTTGGGGTTCTGACCCAAAGTTTGGGAATTTTTTTGATTGTAACAGCATGGCCATACTCATACTGATGTATCTAAATTAAGTGTAATTGATATTTTAATTGGATTTACATTTTTATAAGAATCTCTTGCAGTGCACTCAAGCTAAGTTTTTTTGCAGGTTTCCTGCTCTGGCTCTTTGAATGTTTTAATGCTGGACTAAGTACAGTCCACTCCCCACCCCCACTGATTTGGTCAGTTAGAGGCTTGACATGGATTCGCACAAATCTTGCTCCTTTCTTGAGCCTAAGACCATTGCCTATAGGCAGCAATTCACTTTCTAAATTTTCATTCAGCTTAAATATTTTATCTAATAAAAGAGTGGAAACTGTGGTTCATTGTATCCCCCTCCCCCCGAGTCTTTGCATAGTAGCCAAGCTGACATCGAAAAATGTAATGCTTATATTTCCATAGCGCCTGTGGATAAAAATTCTGTTTCTGAAGATATTACAGAAGAAATTAGGAAGCCCAAACCTGAGCCAGTTTATATAGAAGAGGTATGCAATCATTTAACAGATACTTGGTATGTTTTGTAACCATACATTTGTGAAAAGCATAATGTGTACACCTTTTCTGTGTCAACAGAGCACAGCTCACAATTGAGCTGTTTGTATAAGAAATTTATTTCCCTTGTATGTTCTACTCCCAAAATAGCTGTGTACATATTTACAATGCTCTTCTCTATCTTTCAGGATAAGATGGACAAAGCACTGCAGGTACTTCAGAGTATAGATCCTACAGATTCTAAGCCTGATTCTCCAGATCTTCTAGACTTGGAAGGTATTTTCAGTGCTACTAAATTTACCCTGATCACATTTGACGGCTGATAAGAAGTGAAGTGGTGTTTGTACAGTTTTGCTTACTTCTACATGTCTAATTTGCTTGCTTCTACATGGATACATGCCTTGTCCTTGTTTGTGGGATCAGTTTCAGTTGATGACCCCTGCCGATGCGGAGGATGTTCTTGGGGCTGTTGGGCTATTGTGAACTGGACCCTTGCCCGTCCTGGTTGGTTAAGGCCTGCTGGGGGACGATGGGGCCGTTGCTGGCGGGGGTGGTCAATGCCTCCCTTAGGAAGGGCAGGGTGCCGGGCTGCNTCGTCTTCATTCTTTGGTCACCGTTTTATAGAAACTCTCACATTCACAGGTGGTAAATGTAGGAATCTGCTCCCAAACTAGGGTGATCTGCCCCCTTCTCCCTCTCTGTTTTTACATGTTTTTAGTAAGTTAGTAACGGAATGGTCTCTCCCCGCCCCCCGCTCTGTGAAAATGTATCTGAATATAATGAATCTGGATACACTAGTTGATTATTTAGTTGTAAGAAAAAAACCTCAAGTAAATTGTAGAGAAATATTGGAACGGGGATGAAACCAAAACTATGCAAAGGTATTAAGATGAAGTTAAATCATTTTGACCCAATTAAAACATGTTAATGAACAGCTAATGGCTTGTCTATATGCCCTTGCTTCTGTTGCATGTAGCTGCTACCTTCTTCAAATTGAGTATTTACTGTGTAATGGATGGCAAACGTTGAAGTTGTGGCTGAGATTCATTCAATGAAAATACTTGTTTTCAAAGATGCTATTAAGCACTGACTACTTTGACACTTATGAAAATCATGTCCTTTCATATCAACACAGTGAACAAGAGCAGTAAAATGAGTTTTATCATATTGCAGTCAAATTGTATATTTCCTTGGTAATGCATGATCAAGTGATTGCACACGTCAAAGCTTTTATTGGAAAACTTTCAAAGCTTGAATGTGATTACATAATAATAATAATAATAATAATAATAATAATAATAATAATAATTAATAATAAATAATAAATAGTCAATGACTAAATCCTTCTTATCCCCCTGCCACCCCCAAGAAGAGTGGATAATATTTGGATTTTCCATTTCCTTGTTCACATTCTGGTGCTGGTTTTGGCCTATAAATCTTCTCCTTATTCATCTTCTCCCCAGGGCCTCACGTCTGGAGTCCCACAGGTTCCCTTTTATCCCCTCCCCTGTTCAATGTATATATGAAGTTTAGGGGGGAGGTTCTCATAGAGTTTGGTATAAGGTGTCATCCATATGGTTCAGAGACTGCAGCTGGTGCAGAATGTAGCAGCCCATCTCCTGGTGGGACTGGGCCACCGGCAACATATTACACTGGTTCTTCGGTCACTGAACTGGCTGCCTATATTCTTCCAGGCCTGATTCAAGGTGTTGGTGCTTGCCTATAAAGTCCTTAATGGCCTTGGCCCGACCTGTCTGCGGGATCGCCTCACCCCTTGGGTCCTGGATTGGCCCCTTCAGTCATCAGGGGTTGCTCTCCTAGAGGTCCCCTGAGTTTTTCAGGGGGCTACAATGAGGAAGAATTTCTCAGTGGCTGCTCCACAGCTGTGGAACTCCCTGCCATTGGAGGCCCTTTTGGCCCTGGATCTCCCCTCGTTTCAACGCTGTGTGGCTGTTTTGCCTGGCTTTCGGGGGGTGGGGGGAGGATGGGTAGGGTGGGGGGAATGGGTTAGGGTGGGGGGTGGTTGGGGATTTTTTATACCTCCCTGTAGTTGATTTTAAAAGTTGCTTTAATGTTAATGTTTTATGTTGTGTGCCGCCCAGAGGTGCCTGTGGCAGGATGGGCCGGTTACAGATATTTAAATAAATAAACAATTTCTAAGACTTAAGTTTTGTTGTTGTTGTTAGCAAGCATTTATATAACGCCAGCAATGTACCTGGTGCTTTACAAAGTAATGAAATAGACACGGTCCCTGCCCTAGGGCTTACAATCTGAGAGACGGGGGGTGGGGGAGATGAAGGAAAGGGAACAGAGGGAGAGACAAGGAGTGTAACATTCACAAAGATGCAATGTCCAAGGTGCACATGCTTGGCTTGGGTCTGTTGTTTGAGCAGAATTTGCACAGGCCTAGCTAGGTTGCAGAGGTGACGTGCTCAGTCTCTAATGACCAGAAGACTTGTCATGTCGTCCATTCTGGAGGGCAGAGTGGTTCTTTGAGAACAATACAACTGACTAACAGGTTGCTAATATGGATGGCAAAACTAGAGTAGATTGATGGCACAGGAGATAATTTTCTAAGGAGCAAAACTTAAGCTGTGGAACTCCTGCGAGAGAGGGAGGGCTGATCACAGGCTGCAATTTTCCATACTACATGCAAACCGTGTTGCTCCACCTCAGTTTGCACACACTGACACTAAAAGAAACAAACCTCCTAAAATCTCATCCAAGGTATTTTTTCTACATGGTAGGAGGGTAGATGGATTTCTTTTTTAAATGGGGAATACCGGGCTATTGAGGTGGCTGGGGCATATAAGTTAACTAGTTTCTTCTGTGTTGACAAAAAAAAATCTATAGTAAAAGGGGTGGCCAAAGTTCCAACCCCAAGAACCGCTTTCCAAACTCTTTGTATGGCCAAGAGCCACAAGACGCTTGTGCATACAGACCAACCTCTCCAGCTTTGTGATTGGCTGGCATAGTCAGTGCTCTGAACTTCTGAGGAGCAGCTGACTGATCTGCTAAGACGCAGGTGTAGTAAAGTAAGAGGCGGGACCCTTATGGCAGCACAAGGCCAGCCATGGCTGGCAGCTGCACTTGAAGTGCCCAGTTTAGCCACCCTGCTAGAGTGGGATTGATCTATAAAAATACTGTATCTAATCACTGTAAAGTGAGCATTATACTTGCATCTTTCACCAACTTTCTGGGTAAACCCCTAGTTTTCACTTTTTTGGTGCTACCTTTTTTGCAACACATGCGGGGGGACTTCTAAGTTTGTGCTGCCACTTGTGAATTCCCAAAGATCTGCATGATAACCCATCTCAGTGGTCTCATGTTGCACTCTAACACACACCTTTTCCTTATGGACACTGGTAAAACTCCAATCTGTGCTGAATTTAGGCCCAATAATAGTTCTACTTATAAAACAAAAAAGAACTTTGTTCTAGATTTTTATAATACTATACAGATAATTGGAACAACAAACCTAATACTCCTGTAACCTTAATTCAGGATAGTTAGAATTAAAAGCAACCTATTAAAAACAATCCTGCATACTAGATGCATTCATTGCTATTTTTTCCTGTTGATAGAGCTTTACTTATTGAACTATGGCTTTGGACACAAAAATTGCCCCATGGTATAAATTCCTGATCCGAGGGAGGGATGGTTGTGAATATTTAAAAGGGGGTATGTCTATTCAGCAGAAGAGAGCCTTTTTGGCGCTCCATCTCCAGGTGATGCCCTACTGCGGTCCTGGAAGGGAGATATAGGGGGATCCCCTTCCAGGAGAGGCTATGCGCGTGCTGTGGTACCAAAACTGAGGATCTTGTACATTATCTTTTTTACTGCCCTCAGTATAACTGATTATTTTATTTATTTATTTTATTTATTTGCCGTGACTTAGTCATTGGCATAATGTCATAATATCATTTTGGTCCATGTACAATATACTTTTTGACCCATGTACAAAATACAATACACAATAAGCATTCCCGCACAAATTTAAACCATACATTTAAATACTAGTAAAACAAAAGGAAGGAGGGTTAAACACCACATAAAACCCCGTTCAACTCCAGCTATACAACAAAAACCACTACCCTACCTCTTTACCATTTTAGCTATTGGTCAACATCGCAGCCCAGCCCTAAATACCCCAAAGCTTCCTTCCTCCAAGTCTGCAATAACATTTTCAATATACCCATTTTTCCAACCTCACCTGTTAACAAACCAGTCCTATTTCCATAACTGATTAAGGGATAGATGATTTAAAGAAACTAGTGTCCAAAAAGACTTTTCAGTAGAGAGGAAAGTGATATTATTCCTCTCTGATAAATGCCAAAAATCTACATGGGAAGTGGCCTCTATAGGCTTGTTAATGGAGAAGGAGAGGGAAAAAGTCTTAGATAGGGTAAATAAAGTCTAGATAGTGTATCTTTATTTATAACTTATGATCCTTATATTATGTCCCCTGGGAATATAACATCACCCCCTCTCGGGTGAGGGGAAATGAAGATTTATATATATTAGTAACTCTGGCTAGCTCCTTTCATGTTATATTGTAAATGTATTTGTTTTGTTTGCGGACATGGCAGTTGCCAGTGCCGAATAAAGTCTAAACTTTACTTATTTAAAATATATAAATATAACATAAATATCAATATATCATGGTCTACACTTAATCATATTATACAACTGAATGTTTAACTTTTTTTGCATTCACAGACAACTGTCAACAGATGGGTCCTATAATAGATGAAAAACTAGAAGAAATCGATAGGTGAGCCATATCTCTTACCAACATTATCAAGCAAGCATAAGTGTAAATATAATTTGCATATTTTTTCACAACCTTTGCATGTATCTAGACTAGAAAATCTTCACAGAACTGGCCAGTCGTGCACTTTGTTAAAAATATATATTTTATAGGTAATCAAGATGGGGTCCCTATTTTACTAGACACTTTACAGACAAGTGGAAAGAGACCTCCTTGCCACAAAGAGATGGCTACGGAAATTGGGTATCTTTGTTCACTATAGCAAAAAAATGGTATTCTGCAACTTGTGAAGGCAAATTCACCACAAGCATTAAAATTTGTGCAATTAGCTTGATTTGCATAATTAAGCAAAATGTATGCATGTGATTTTGCTTTCCAGCATGCTTTTCCTGCAGGTTTGACACAGACCAGATCCAGGACTCCCAACCCTCCCAGGCTCCTCCCCAGATCCAGGACCCCCAACCACCCCATATCCAGGACCAACAACTCCCCAGGCTCCTTCCCAGCCCCCCAAGTCCAGGACACCCAATCTCCTACGGCTTCTCCCCGGCTGAGCAGCTGAGGCCCGTGTGGATGAACAGCAGGGCAGAGGGGAAAGGAGAACCCAGTAAAAGACGTGCCCCCCCCCCCCCCCAAAACTCTAACCCACTAGCTCGGTTCTTGGCTGCCCTCCCGCTGGCCCTTCCCCTATCTCCTGCACAGTGATTTACCCACACAACCCAAGGACCTACCCCCACCCCAAAAGCCTGACCTGCCTTGTCCAAGTCCCACGCAGGGCTTCTCTCTGCTGCAGCTGTTCACAGCTAGTGCCACGTGACACTAGAGTGAAACAACCAATCAGCAAGGGTTGGCTGAAACTGTGAGGTATGGCACAATTCGTGACCTCGCAGTCAACACGTGTTCCTGATTTAAATAGACAAGACTGTACAGTTGTGCTTATTCAGTGACACTAAGAGCAGTAGAACTAGAATTGCATGATCCTAATCATTTTTAATTTACTCCTGTGCCATTAATGCAGGGACACAGTGATGACTCTTGGGATTTTGGGGGGAGCTGCTTCTCTCTCTCTCTCTCTTTCTTTTTCTCCTCTAATCACCAGCAACATACCTGGTGCTGTACAATCAGTAGTTGGAGATGGGTCCCTAGCCAAAGGGGCTTACAATCTGAAAAGGACAAGGAAGAGGGCAACTTTGGGGAGGGGGGAGAGAAAGTGACAGTGCTGTATTGAGTTTGAAACCGACCCTTGATTGTTTTCAAATTTATCCTCCTCTTCCGCTCCTATCGATAGAACCAACAAAATGGCTTCAGGGTGGCTTGCAAATGCAGATGTATGCTAGTTGAGTGTCTGTTGTTTTCATCTGGCTAAAGAACTTATTAAACTGAGTATCTTTATGTATTGTCTTAATTGGAAAATATCTAATGCTACAAGATGTTGTTTATTACATAATAATAATGACATATCTGAGAGACCACCTGTCCTTTCTTGCCCCATTGCGGCTCCTGCAATCAGCCGGGAGTGCTTCCCTGTGGGTACCATCTGTTAGCCTTTGTATGATGAGGGTTCGCAGGGAGGTGTTCTCGGTTGCTGCCCCAATGCTATGGAGCTCCCTTCCCCTAGAGGTTGGTTTGAGCCTGGGCCTGAGCATCTTCCGGAGGCAGTGTAAGAACTTCCTGTTTGAAAAGGCATTTGGCGGGCAGGGATAGAATTGGAATGGGGGTTTGGTGTGTGGGTTTGGGGTAGGAGCGTGAGGGGAGATTTGGATGTGGGGAATGGGAAGATGATATTGGGTGGGTTTTGTGGCGGGTTGTGGGAGGGTTGGGTTTGGGGCGGGGGGTTGGGGTTTTGTATTTTACTGACTCTTACGGTTTGTGAGCCATCCTGAGGAAGGGATGCATAAAAATTAGATTAAATAAAAATGAACACTTTATTTTGAATCAGGAAACATTCCGAATTATCTGAATTGAATGTTAAAGTTCTAGAAGCTTTGGAACTCTACAACAAACTGATGAATGAAGCACCTATGTACTCGGCTTATTCAAAGCTCCATCCTCCGGCACATTACCCACCTGCGTCAGCTGGTGTTCCTGTGCAGGTCAGTGCCCTTTTTCTAAATGAGCATCTTTTCTTCTTTAAAGCAGCTACCAAAGCATGAAGGAGAAAAAGCTTTATTTCCATCCTATTAAAAAACTTGACATTTCCTTAACTTCTGTATATCCCATAGAATAAAATGTCATAAATATATTGAAATAAAACAATAGCTTTTTGGAGTAGAAAATTCCTGTAAAGAGAATTGTTAATCTATTGAATATAATCTAATAATGTGCTGAAAGTGCGATAGTACTTTCACTGTGTGAATTCCATGCTGCTGCAATCACAGCAGTTTCCACTGAATTTGACAGTTGGCCAAATTCCTGCAGAAACTCTCTCTGGCAGCCCAGATTTACACTTGAGGGGAGAGCATTGTACGCTAGCCAGTGGGATGCTGACACTGTGAGCTGCTGGCATATATTCCAGGACCACGAAGGTCTCCTGCTGTAGCCTGTGATATCTCTCTGGAAAGGAAACCATAACATTACCTCTTGGACCCTTGAAGAGGTCTGTGTCTGATTTTGTGGTTATCTTTCAGATTTGAGAAGTCAAAAATGGATGGCATAGCATGCTGGAAACTCTGCTCAGAGAATGGGGAGTTTCTGCAGAATATAGATGGTCCTGAGTACTGCTGCTAGCTAATGTTCACCATTGATAGTTAAACAAAATGTTTGTGTGTAATCTGGGTATTTTCACACATGCTGGTACCGACGGGTGGCCTTGCTTTAACACGTGTGGACACCCACGGTGCCATCGCGTCTGATCCTGCCTGCCAGGTGTTACCCTGGGTGGGATCAGGGCTATCCTTGGACCGTTTTTAGCCTGGGCTGTTACTCGGGCCCATCTCTAAGTCACAGTGCGGGCTAAACGCTACCGCAGCCTGGGGAAGCCATCTCCTGACAGGGTAGAGTTGGGCCATCAACTCTGTGTGACCCTGGTCTGTGGCCAGGGCTGATGTATGAGGCCGCTGTATGCACCCAGGCTGCGCTCAGCAGCACGGGGTGGGGCCTGTGGACCCACGGCCACACCCCAGCCCAGGCTGCCAACGCATCTGTTCAGTGACTGGGCGAGATCCTGACCAGGGTGAGGGCCCTTACCCTGGCCAGGATCAGTGTGATGATGCCATTCACCATCACATTTGAAAATACCCTCAGTTATGTTTCAGAGGCTAGGGGGGTAGAGTTACTACTATCTAGTCAATATCCCATTTTCTGTTTCGAAACAAAATGTTATCCATTGCTCAGCACCTGATCAGATTTTCCAGTGTAGGCCATATAGAGGCTGGAAGGGACCTCAAGGGCCATCCAGTCAGCCCCCTGCACCACTGCAGGACCTACCACACCTCCGCCATCTGCACAGAGAAATCCCATGAGTAGCTACAAGTAGAGACTGGGACCAACCAGAGCACACCGATGCCTGAAATAATTTTACAAAAAGACGACTCCAGATGTCCCAAACAGGTGAGCCGCACTCATGCTGCAGGGGAAGGTGAAAAACCCTCCGAGTCAACTGCCAATCTGCCCGGAGGGGAAATTCCTTCCTGAACCCAATTATACTTGTTTCCAAATAAAGTAAAACTGCCCTGGATTTATCATTCTGGTATTTGTGATTTATACGGAAATCCCTTGGTGCTGTAGACGCGTGGATTCAGTGATCTTTTATGTGCAAAATGCATGCTAATTTATTAAATAAAAATGAGGAAAGGTTGGGAGTATTTGGCATAAGAGAATAAGTGAATGTGGCTGCATATTTTAGGTGGGTTTTACATGACTGCTAATTGTTCAGTGTGAAAAGAATAGTTTCCATGGTAACTGCCACATCAAAGAAGATGCACTTAGCCATTATGCCATCCCTTGAACTCTTGGAAACGTAAGATTCATAATATTTGTGGGTGGAAAAGGAATTCTCCGTGTAAGACAGCTGGGGTTTAATATTGCTGTTCTCTTCCAAGACACTGCTGCTTCCTGCTTAGAAAGAACAGTAAAATGGTGGTAACTAGTGTTCTGTTGCACAGAGCCGTATGTTTCACTTGTCTTTTGGACATGAAATAACATATACCCATCATATGTACACTTAATTATGCTGGCCCATATTTTGTATAGTGCAGTTGTTAAGAAAATTCAGTCTCCAAGAGGTGCCTGATTTTATTCATAGCAAAATGCACTTTTCCTAGAAGGATATCTTTAATATTGCTTCCTCTCTCTGTTTAAGTTTCAAATGAAAACTTAAGACAAGGTTCAAATTGCTCAGCTCACTTTTTTTTCCTAATTAAGGAAATGTATTTAGTGTGTTTTTGTTTTTTTCCTGTTCATATCAACTACCAGATTTGGAAATATGGAAATTTAAGGTTCATGCAGTAAGATGAATTTCTCTTTTTATATTGTCTTCAAAGGGAAATGCCAGTTGATCTTCCTTCAATGAGTAAAGTTGCTGATGCTATGCCTTTCCTGCTATAAAGGGCCTCCTAGGTCCCTGGTCTCTCCACTTCAGTTCTTTGCAATTGGCAAAGCCTTTCTATAAGGTTTAGTACAATACCGCCTCTGGACAGAGCTCTAAAAACTTAACCAGCCCATTGGTTACTGTTAGTGTTGTTCACATTATGTATGTATTATGGTCCCATTCAAATAAGTTATTCCATTGTGTGTGTGTTCATTTACAGCAGTATCCAGTGCAACCACATGGTGGGAACTATATGGTTCAAGGAGTTCATCAAGTCACTCTCCCTCAAGGCTATGGTCTAGGTCCTGATCAAGTTGGCCAGCTGAGGTCTCTGCCTCAAACTATAAACTCCTCGGTATCAACTCAGCCTGCTCAAACAGCCTATTTAAGGTACTTTTTGAACCAGATTTCTTTCAATTTTTTGAATAAAAGAAGTATTTTTAATGAATAAGGCCATAAATCACAACCCTCTTGCTCATAAATTAGTGAGTTGTGAATCGCAGCCTAGATTGTATTTTTAAAAATGGTTAGATGTCTGTAAAATGCTGTGTGTTTCTGGAGATGTGCAGAAACAAAATCACTCTTAGGAATGTTTGAAAACATTACAAGTAAGCAGGTTTTGTAGTGACTATCACCTGGTTAACTTAAATTTCTTTCTTTTTTTTTCTTGCAGCACTGGACTAGATTCTGCATCCAACCCAACATATATGAACCAGAACTCTGGCCTTCAATCAGCTGCTGGCGCATCTGCTTATGCCCAACAGATGGGGATGTCTATGGATATGGTGGCTTACCACAACACTACATCTAGTTTGGCTCATGGAGCAAGCTTCCCAGCAGTTCCATCTCATTCACTTCCACAGCAACAAATGAACTACCACCAGCAGCCTCTCCTTTGAAAACAACTAAGTTTACATTCCTGAAAACATTAATAAAATAGGTTGCTTAACCTTGTGATTTAAATCGCTGGTCCATTGATATGGAAGGATCATTCAGTTAAGACAAGCAAAATTTTTCAAAGTAAAACTTATTTCAAGTTTAGCTATTTAAAAATAGCTTGAGCTAGACTAAGCTGCTAACAGTTTTAAGATTTGACTTCAAGCCCTGGTTATTTAGGTCCTTCCTCCCCGATCTTAGTTCCTTCACAAATCTAAATTTAAGTTAAAGATTGTCTAAACAATCTTGTGATACATTTCTGGAAACTTGAGAGGATGTTTTGGCATCTGTATTATGTATGCAACTTCACTGGCTTCTTTCCACTATTTTATCCCATCATTTTTAGAGAATCTTTAGATTTAAACATCCATAGTGTGTTTCAGTTTGTTGCCTACTCCCTGTTATGCTTTATGGAACTGCACTGCATAACTGCATGCTAAAGCAATTGTGAACTGGTTGACAGTGACTGACAGAGGACCATTTAAACACCCAAATCAAAAAGCTAATGACCTTGCTGGATTTGGGGTTCCAGGCTATTCTCATGTTTGAGCTGTTTGTTACTAGGAGCTTATTTGGCCCCACTGAAAACAGCAGCCAGTGTCTCAATTGTCTTAAGGGGCAGCAGAGGATGCTTCACATTCAAACACTGTGAGGTGTTTTGGGCGTACGGGTTCCTGGGAGGTCTTCAATCACATTCTTTTTTTGGTGTGTGAGGGGGATGGGGAGAGTGGGAGGAGGTGTGCTAGCCCTCACTTGGGCTCAGCATTGCTCCACACTAATGGGCATTGGCAGTCTGGTCAGAAGGTATGCATAACTTCAGATGCACAGTTTATATGAAATGAACCAGAATCTTTCCCTGCTACCATTCACCTGCTCAAATGAATACTTACTCCACTGAGAGAGGCGATACTAGACTGCTTACAAATACAAGAATTCACCACAAGGGTCATTGTTAGTGGACATTTTAACCCTTTAACCTCCGGTGATGGACACACACAGACAGTGATAGGAATGAGAAATTACCTTAGACTTACAGAGCTGTATCATTCAGTGGATAAGGAACAAGACCTGAAGATTGTTCCTGACACTTATTTTATGAGTAGCATTTAAGAGGAATGACTTAAAAGAGCTGGCTAATCTTTTCAAGAATGTAGAATTACTTTTATTATTTTAACTTATGGAAATTTGCACATCCTTCCCATGTATCGACTTGACTTAATCATATTTTTAACTTCGTTCTGATTTTCTGACGGGAAAATAATGGACATAAATAACTTTGATAAACATGATAACTTGGTTAAATGCATGGAAATATAAAAGCATTTCTATATGTGAGTATTTTTGGTGTAATAATTTTTCTACTGAATGAATCTTGTTACTTTGTAGTATGTCTGTGTTCCTCCAAAATAAAATTTACCCTCTGTTGAGAGCCACTTCCACTTGGTCTACTAATAAGGTTGTTCAGTAGCATGATCTGTTCAGATGCAGTGTCCTCTTCAACCAGTATGTGTCATTTCCTGACCTTTGAAAAACCTCTTGAGTCACCTATACTGAAGTTCCTACAGCTGGAAAAAAGCTAGAGCTGAGCCTTTTTGGTGTTTTTAATTTGACATTTTTGCTTCTGCTGGAAGCTGTCCAATGGCAGATACTCTAAAATGGCACCTTGAACATCTCAACATGTGCCTTCCCTTTTTAAGAAAATAAGAATGCATTTCAAAGGCTGCTGCTCTTTATAATACTTATTTGGAAGTTTGTACGCGGGCATCATCTTTGTCCCACACATTATTTAAACAAATTGAAACTTGTTAATGGGTGTTTATGTTTGTTGTTATAAATATAGAGGCAGAATTTTTATTGGATCCAAAATCTTTGATACTGCTTAAGTAGTGCCCGGTATCTTAAATGGGATGATGACTGAGTTAGATGAACCTGTTTGGTTGGGCTTAGTTCTTTATAATATATGAAGTATAAATAGTGTATATATCTATTTGTCGGAGATTTTATACACACCTATATAAAGTCGTTTACTCAATCACTGAAATTTTATAATGAGGATTTGGCACCCTATCATGGCTAGTAATCCTAATGCATTTATGCAGATTGTAGATAGTGTAAGATATTTTTGATTGTGGTTAAAATTGTGTACTAGTTTTGGTGTTAATGGATCGCTTTTTTCTCTTAATTCTATCATATTTAAAGGCCTGATTGTAACTAACTGTGCTGCCAAAGGAAGTGTATAACTTCAGACGTGTACTCTAGGTTTATACCTACTGTTTATATGGGAAGTCAGTAGTAAACAACTTCTGCTTTTTCATAGAAAATCTTGCAAATTTATAACAAGAATGTTTGTTGTGGGTTTTTTTTTTCATGGCTGTTAAAAATATTAATACTGGATAAGCTTTCCTGTTTTGGATCACTACCTACCTACTGAAAGAATTCCTTTTAACAACTTGAACATTACCTAAGGGCATAATTTGTCCAATATGTGATATCACACAGTGTTTTACAGGACATTAATATTTCAAATAGCCTTGAGTTGTCGGAGACCTAAATGTCTGTTAAGTCTCTACGTTTTTTAAGTTGTAGAAATTCCAGTCTTGAGAAATCAAGGTGATAATTTAATTGTTAAAGCTTTAAAAACACCTATGTTTTAATGTTTGTTTAGTTGTGACTTGTAGATTTTTATGTTCTGGCTTCTGGAATTAACTCAAAGCAAGGCCATTGTGGAAGGAAAGTGGTAGCTATAAATACAGTTACATTGTACTATGACTGTGCTCATCTATCAGAAGGCCTTTCTCCTGATTTTTATATCTATGCATCTTCTCTAAATATGCCACAAGATTAAATGTGAGCAGGTTTGGTTGCAATAAATTTAGTGGATAAGACTGTTTAGGGTGGTTTTTTCTTTTTTTTTTCTTTTTTTTCTTTTTTTAAGGATATTCTTTACAGTTGGCAGACAAACTTCATGTGAAGTTTTTATCTTTAGTGGATGAAAGGAAGAAGAGACTCAAGAAATGGTTGCAGTGTGTTGGAATTTGTTCTGCAAACTCATTCTACAAGTGAAGCTCCCACTGTTTCTGATGTCGAAGTTCAAACTGAAGAGTGTAAATTATTTTAAAAACAAAACACTTTTAAAAACAAAACACTTTGGGGAGAGGTGGCTAGCTTGCATTTATGGAAAATATTGTTTTCAATCACTTGCAGTATTAATTATAAGGAATTTGTTCTATTAAGTATACACCTGGCCTTTTCGTGTACCATATGTTTGCCTTGTGTGAATAAAACAAACTTGTTTAACAAACACACGTGGGAGAGTCTTTTGTCTGGTTCAGGTATTGAACAGATCAGTGTGGCTTGTGCTGCTTTGTCATGCTATTGACTTTATATGTGTAGAACCTAACTACAGTACATCAGACATGCAAACTACCATGACAGACATTAATCTAGACTGGCATGAGAAAAGATGACCTAATCCTAAATTGAATATCATCTATTTATCACAGCAGTTATATAAAAACCAGTCCAGACTGTTAATGAGTGATAATGCTGGTAGTTTTGACTTGCCTTACTTGAAAAAATTAGTCCAGAGAACTGTGGATAACAATCTAAGCAAAAGTGTACCAACCCACATAAAATTAAGAATATGACCTTGTAGTCTAAGGACTCCCTATGGCCCAGTTAAAGCAGGGAATAAGAGATTATGTAATTCACAAATTCTGTGGCTGAAAGCAAAGTGTTCATAGGATTCACTCTTCATCTGAAATTCATTGCAACCTATATTGTCAATTAGTTATTTGCATTATCTGAGTCACTTGTATTTTCATTGGTTGATGCCAGGCCACTTTTATGTTTCAGATTTTTATTAAAAAGCAAAGAAATTTGTAAAACCTACCAGAAGTGCTGGAAAGATGAAGTTTAACTTTTATGTTTTATTTTCAACTGCCGTAGCATTTTGCTACTAGAGCGCAAAGTTGACACTAAAACTAAAATGAATATGTTCAACCCAGAATAGGGTGCAAAGATGTGAACAAAATCCAAGCCCTCTGTTGCGGTTTGTGAGCTCAGTGTAGGGGTGTCCAAGTTGCACAAACGGGAAACACTCGAGACAATTTTCTTTACCAATGAGCATTACTGTAGTCAGATATTACTGAAAATAAACTGTCAGCTAACAAAACCAGTGGCTTCTCTAAACTGGAAGACATCACCATACCTTAGGCATAATCTTGAATGATTCAGAAAAATAAACCCTGTCTTTATACATTTCTTAGAGGGATGTCCTGGTAGCTGTGAAGTGGTCCTTCTTGGCTAACCTAACCACTCAACAATTTCCCTACTAGCACCAGCTGTTGAAAATCTTAATTTAATCCTTATTGAAATGTTATTACCCAAAGCGGGTGAAAGGTGGTAAGATTTCACTTTAATCGGTAAATATGCTAAATGCTGCCATGATTCTCATTGAGAAATGTGTGTCTCTTAATATTTCATCATCCTCTACCTTTAATCTGTCCCACAATCCCATTTGAAATGCTCAAGCAATATTCATCTAGCTGGGGAAGCCTAGTCCTCTTCACTAGGTCTTCTGCATATCTGTCAGGACCAGTAACATTCAGTACAGGCAAACAGTGTTGCCATTTCAGTGGAAGTTGCGCTTGACTTTTGGTTGCACCAGGATGAGCAGAAGCAAGAAACGTGCATCCTGCAGTGCCTCAATGAGTAGACTTTCAAAGGTGCAAACAGCACTTCTGTGCCCAGGTTCCATTGGAAATTATACATTTCCTGATTACTTCCTCCTGCCTCTGAGTCACCACAGAGTCCTAAACATCATCCTCTAGTCCATGCTAATTCTGGAGCATTGCATTCAGAAATAGCACAAGGGCATTCATCCATGCCTGGGGCATTGGGGGAAATATCGGGAGAAGTTCGGAATAGTGAAATGTAAGGGACTAGCAGTGTTATGCATTGCTACTGAATAAGACAAATGGAGGTTAAAGAACATGGTTTTATGAGAGCAAAGGGCAAAGTTGTGTGAATGAACTCTTAATCTCTGCCTTATTTTTGTTCATGCGTTAGATAATTTACATACCAACCTTCCCTAGATGAAAAATGTTACAAGAAATGTGAAGTGGTAGAACAGTTGATAAAATTTGACCTATTATGTGGTCTGGTTCCATTTTGGAACTAACAATTGTAGATTTGTGGGAACACATTCGTTTCTTAGAATCCTCTTCATTTTTTGCTGTTAGCCTGCCATGCTGTATACCTCCCAATGTTTTGAGCAGCCCAAGGGTGACAAGCCCCACCCTTTGGTTGATAAGCTCCATCCCTTATGCATGGACCCATACACGCACACGTGTCTCTCCCAGCATTCCAAGTGCATAAAGAAGAGCAGAAGCTCTGCGCTTTATCATTCCACTTGGTTTCTTGTCGTTCTATCATCTCCACATTGGGTAATTTCAGACGTTACAAAATGGCCATTCACCACAGTGGATCCCATGTGGTGACGATGAGTCTGTGAACGTCTGTTTGCTCCCGGCCAGATGTTCACCACAGTGAACACGGCCGCAATCAAATTGACCACATTGGCCGCTGCGCCCACCCCTCTCCCTGAGGGCAGCCGGCCGAGGGAATGTGGGGGTGTGGCTGTGCAGCCACATGTCATGCTGCACAGCCCCGCCCCCTCCCCAATCCCTGTTAGCAATCAGGCCAGCACGTCTAAAGAAGGGCTGGTCTGATCACGGACCGGAATCTGAGATGGATCCCGGTCCAGGGTTCAGTGTGGTGGGCCAAATGGCCCGTCATGTCTTAAAATTACCCATTGTCCTCTCAAGGGCTTTTCCTGGGAAACAACCAGGATAAAGGCACCTGAGGCTTGAATGCTAGTCTTTGTGTCCCCCTCTCATGAAAGACAGACTTGAGAGGGACAGTGGGCTTCAGCACTCAGGGACTGTCCTTTCTAAACGGGGACTGTTGGGAGGTATGATATTGCAAATGTGGGATGAAATGTCTGTCAGACCAACAAGAAATATTCATGCAGCAAAGTAATGATGTGGCAGCCATTCCTTGGAGCATAAATAACTTTACACCTCTTACTTCATGATTATTCCTGTGGTGAATAAACTTTAAACAATAAAAATGGGAGGATGCTGACTCTTGTCACTAGCCTTCAAAATGAATGAGCTGACAGGCCTGCATTTGAATTTATATTTTAAATGTCATTAATTTACTTCAGCTTGGCTCCACCTCTTAAGTAGTACAAGGGCTGTATTGGAGCTCTTTGCCTTCAAATTAAAGGGGGGAAATTGTGTGTATGTCATTTGCTCCTTCATCTCTGCAATTGAGGTTAGTAGCTCTGAGTGCATATGATTGGCTCACGATACAAGCCAGCCAACGAGGTCTGACCTACCATCAGATGAGTAACAAATGTCTGGTTCTGCTTCCTCACTCTGAGGCTGTTTTTAAATGATACGTTTAGAATGTTCTAGGGGGGTTATGTTGTTATGAAGGTGATTGTCTAGATAGCTAGAATGTTAAAAATTTGACGCTTCTGGCTTGCTTTTGTGTTTTAGAACATTTTTGTAAAACACCTTTTCCAAGGTTTTATCATTACTTTCGAAATCAAGAACGTTCTATGTCATTTTTGCCATCTGTACAAGTTGAATGTTCTATTGCTACAGTACAGTGGCATCTTGACTGTCCCTCCTCTCTATCCACCACCTCTATGCAGGGAGTTTCACCTGCATTTTTTCCTGTTGTTCTTTGCCTGTCACGCCCACTTTTTATACCTCTGGCAAAATTAAATTTCCACATGCCACACTGCATCCATTTGGTCCTCCAGTTGGACGATAGGACATTACAATCCTTTAGACAACTGGAAGCAGAACACCCTAATAGAATGTCACAACAGTGGTGGTCTAGCCACAGAAGCCGGTCTGCTTATGACAATGTCATTCTGATAAGTCAAGTAAGAATGAATTCGGCACAGTATAGCGTGGTCGTTTAAAAACAGTCAGTGTTGAATCTCTCTCTCTCTCTTCCTCCTCTGCTTCCGTGCTATGGATGGGAGATTGTCCTCCTGTGAGAAACTTTCTCTTGCCAGCATGACTAGCAAAGCAACTTTTCACCCTGCACCCCTAGAATGATGATGTTTGCAATCGCTTTTTCTGCTGACACAGTCCCGGGTCTGCAGATGTTGGGTCCTCATTTGAAATGGTGGTGCCGCTGCCACCGCCCCTCTTAATGTAAGAATGTTTGACAGACACACACACACTGGTTTGCCAGTTAGAAAAAGAAAAATATTCCCACAATTGACTTTTGATGTTCAGTTGAACATAACATCCCTTTCACGGGCCAGGGCTCTCCGCAGTGCTGGTCCTGTGGGCAGGTATGTTACATACATGTTGTTGTTTACTCATGGGCTCTCTGTACTGGGCAGCCCCTCCAGAATAATTACACTCTGAAGTTCCCAGTGGTTGAGGCTTTAGCAGTTCGTATGTTGTACCAGGGAATCTTACACACGTCGTTTCAAGTTTATTTGTGGAGTCTGTCACCCCCTGTGAAGTCAGAAGGTGTTTTTAAGCAAGTAAGGCTGGAGGAGGGGTGTGTGGCTGCTGAGCGGCATGGTCGTGGCACACCCACCCATGTGGAGTGAGTGGGGAGCAATTTTAACAGGCAGCTCCCAGGACGGCCACTGCACCCATGCAGGCAGCCACCACGCACTCCCGCAACCACGGACTGGCCCTGTGAACAACTCCTATGGGCGGCTATTCCCCCCCCCCCCCTCCTGGCAACAACCCCCACCCAACTGTCCACCCTCTGCCATGACACACAGCCCCGGACACCATGGAAACAGCTGCAGCAGCCAGTAATCCCTTCCTGCCTATGATTGCAGGAGCTGGTGCAGTCGCTGGAAGTCCCGGCCAACAACAGAGGTGCATACTGAACAGGAGAGACAGGACGCTACTGGTCTCCATGGCATTGACTTTTCTCTCGTGTGTCACAAGAGGGGTTTGTTGTACTTTGAGCCAACGTGGTGGTGTATTTTGCATACCTGTCCTTTAAGAGCTCCTGGTGGGGCTATGGACAGGACTAGGGAGGCAGCAGGTAGGCTTGTCTGCTGGTATGGATGGGTGCTCAGTGACCCGGTTCATACAGGCAGGAGATGCATGGGCATCTGTCATGTTCCCAAGCACTTTTTTGGCTTTCCCCGCATGGGATACCCTGGATTTTTTGGTAATGCTCCATGCATGGCCATGAGTAGTACTGTGCGGGTCATGGTAGCGCGCATCCCCCCGCACCACCTTCAAACAGATTGATGTGTGGCCATCCGTGGTAGCATCTCATTTAAAAATACAGTATGCATTTGCTTGGATCCAGCCCATGCTGTCTACCAAGGCCACTTTAGAACTTAACTTTTCATCTTACCAAATGTGTGCCTACTTAACCATAGCAACTCATTTCTTTCCAGAACTGTTAGAACATAAGAAGTGCCATACTGGGTCAGACCAATGGTCCATCTAGCCCAGCATCCTGTCTCCGACAGTGGCCAATCACGGTGGCTTGGGAGAAGCACCCAACAGGTCACATTGGGGGATCCATTCCCTGTTGTTTTCCCCCAGCTCCCGTCATGTTCCCTGATCCTGTTTGGCTAACAGCTGCTAATGGATCTATCTTCCAGAAACTTGTCCAAACCTCTTTTAAACTCAGTTATAGTACTGGCCCTTACCACAGTCTCTAGCAGTAGATTCCACAACCCAATTATATGCTGAGTGAAAAAATAATTTATTTTATTTGTTTTAAACTTGCCACCCATGAGTTTCATGGAGTGTCCCCTCATTCTAGTACTAGCTGAGAGGGTAAATAACAGCTCCTTGTTTATTAGTTCCACACCACTCATGATTTTATAGACCTCTATCATATCTCCTCTCAGTCGTCTCTTCTCCAAGCTGAAGAGCCCCAACCTACCAAGCCTCTCCTCATACGGGAGCCCTTCCATGCCCTTGATCATTTTTGTTGCCCTTCTCTGTACCTTTTCTAGTTCAGCTATGTCTTTTTTGAGATGGGGCGACCAGAACTGCACACAATATTCGAGGTGCGGTCGCACCATTGATTTGTATAGAGGCATTATGACATCCTCAGTTTTATTCTCTATCCCCTTCCGAATAATTCCTAACATTCTGTTTGCTTTTTTGACTGCTGCTGCGCACTGCGCTGTGGATTTCATTGTATTGTCCACAACCACCCCCAGATCCTTTTCCTGAGTGGTAACTCCTAGCTTAGTACCCAGCATTGTGTACGCATAGTTTGGATTATTTTTCCCTACGTGCATCACTTTGCACTTGTCCACATTAAATCTCATTTGCCATTTAGATGCCCAGGCACCCAGTGTCGTAAGATCCTGTTGCAGTTCCTCACAGTCTGCTCGTGTTTTAACTACCTTGAATAACTTGGTGTCGTCTGCAAATTTGATCACCTCACTCTTAACACCCTTTTCCAAATCATTAATGAATACATTAAACAGCACCGGTCCCAATACAGATCCCTGAGGCACACCACTTTTTACATCTCTCCATTGTGAAAACTGACCATTTAGTCCTACCCTTTGCTTTCTATCTTTTAACCAGTTTCTGATCCATAGTAAGACACTACCTCCTATCCCATGACTTTTTAATTTTCTCAAGAGTCTCTCATGAGGGACCTTATCAAATGCTTTCTGGAAATCCAGGTACACTATATCTACTGGGTCTCCCTTGTCCACATGCTTATTTACACCCTCAAAGAATTCCAACAGGTTAGTGAGGCATGACTTACCTTTACTAAATCCGTGTTGACTCTTCCCCATGAAGTCATGTTTGTCAACATTCCCTGTAATTCTGTCCTTAATTATTGCTTCCACCATTTTGCCCGGCACAGACATCAAGCTTACTGGTCTGTAGTTTCCAGGATTGCTTCTGGATCCCTTTTTAAATATCGGGGTTACGTTTGCCACCCTCCAGTCCTCGGGTACAGTGGCAGATTTTAGTGACAGGTTACAAATGACTAACAGTAGGTCTGTGATTTCATATTTGAGTTCCTTTAGAACTCTGGGGTGAATGCCATCTGGCCCTGGTGACTTGTTAGTATTCAGTTTGTCAATTTGCCCTAAAACATCCTCCAACATTACATTGATTCGTAACAGCTCTTCCAATTCCTCGCCCACAAAGCAAGGATCTGGCGTGGATACCTCCCCAAAATCCTCCGCAGTGAAGACCAATGCAAAGAACTCATTCAGCTTCTCTCCTTATCTTCCCTGATAATGTCCTTATCCTCCCTGAGCTCCCCTTGTACTCCCTTGTCATCTAATGGCCCAACTGACTCCCTGGCTTCTTGCTTCTGATGTATTTGAAAAAGTTTTTGTTGCTTGTTTTTGCCTCTTTAGCAAGACTTTCTTCAAAACTTCTCTTGGCCTGCCTAATTAACACTTTACATTTACGTTGCCAGTGTTAATGCTCTTTCGTATTATTTTCATTGGGACTAGCCTTGCATTTCTTAAAGGATGGCTTTTTGGCTCTAATAGCCTCCTTCACCTCCCCATTTAGCCTCAGTGGAAGATTTTTGGTCAATCAATCAATTTTATTTGGCATAAGCTTTCGCTTTAGCCTAATATAAACTTACAGTTTACAATACAACATATTTACAATAACATACACTAAAAAACAAATTGTAGTATAAATAACATAAATAAAATAAAAGAATTACAGTGAGGCGGCATTCCTATAGCAGTGGGTTGGGTAATCTATCCAAATTTCATTTCCCACAAACCACGTGGGTAATTCCAAATAATCCAATTGTGGTCTTATAATACACAATTACAGTTGCCAAACCCAGAATCCACTAAATATGCATCATACCATCCACAACCGATCAGGACTCCCATACTCTTGCGATGCCATAATATCCCCAGACATTGTAGCAGGAATTTTAACAATATCCAACCACACAGCTCTAGGACACCATGCACTACACCACCACTATCCCTAATGGGATCCTGATCAGGTGAGATAGCAATTGTCCCTCCAGCTGACATAAGGAGAAGAAGCCCCTGGGGGTAGGACCTGGTCCTTGAATTTATGAGCTCATTGAATCATCAATAAACCCATTACAAGGATCCCCCATGCCTCTCTGCAGCAACTCATCTAAGGCATATCTAGTGCCAATTTAGCTTGAATGCGGGAGCATCTTTTAATTGCCAGCCATGTAAATGATGCTATAGCCAGAATCTGATCCTTCTCGAACAGGGAGAGCAAATACTTATAGCATCCTTCTGAATTGAAAGATTGGACCCTGTATAATAAAGGCAATAGCCATGTTGTCCTTAGTTTGGTGTAATAGGGGCATTTCAATAAAATATGATCTGTTGCCTCCGCTTCATTCAAGCTGCACGGGCAGCGCCGCAGCTTGTAGTGGATGTCAGCTATCCTGCGATTTTTGGTCTTCCTGCTTCCTCCTTTAACTTGCAGGATGCATTTAATCTGGACTTCCAGAAGGGTGCTTTTAAACAGCCTCTACGCCTTTAGTTTCTTTTTAACTAGTTTCCTCATTTTGTCAGTCTCCCCTTTTAAAGTTAAATGCTACTGCTGTACTTTTTTTTGTCTTTCTTGCTCCAGACATTATGTCAAATGTGATCATATTATGGTCGCTATTGCCTAGTGACTCTGCCACAGTTACTCCTTGCACCAGATCCTGCGTGCCACTCAGGACTAGATCTAGAATAGCTCCTCCTCTCGTTGGTTCCAGAACCAGCTGTTCTAGGAAGCAGTCATTTACGGCATCCAGAAATTTAACCTCCATGTCCCGCCCCACGGAAACATTCACCTAATCAATATTAGGGTAATTGAAGTCACCCATTATTATTATGTTGCTGACTTCAGTAGCCTGTTTAATCTCTTTTAGCATTGTTTTATCAGTCTCTCCATCCTGGTCAGGGGGACGATAATATAGCCCTACTGCAATACTCTTCCCCTTTATACCTGGAATTTCTATCCATAGAGATTCTAGGCAACAGTTTGCATCCTTTAAAAATGTTTAATTGTACTTGACTCAATGTTGTCTTTTACGTATAGAGCCACCCTACCACCAACTCTATCTACTCTGTCATTCCGATATATTTTGTACCCTGGTATTAGTGTCCCATTGGCTATCCTCATTCCACTATGTCTCTGTGATGCCTATAATGTCCAGATCTTCACTTAGCACCATACACTCTAATTCTCCCATCTTACTTTTTAGGCATCTAGCATTTGCATATAGATATTTTTGTGTATTCTTTTTATTCTTCTTATTGTGCACGCTATGGGTGACTATCAGGCACCCTGGAATTGTTATTTTTCTGTTCTCCAGCAAATTCCAACTAAAGTCCCTTAATTTTTATCCCTTCCTCAGTCTTAAGCAACTATAAATCCCCTAAGTTAACATCATCCTGTACTCCCAGAACTCCCAAGTTGTACAAGAAAAATTGTCACAATGGCTGATTGGAACTTGAACATTAACAGAGCTAGGCAGATAGTGGGAGAGTCCAAATGAAATACCGTGATTCATTCCACCAAAGCATCCTGGTAGGGTGTAAAGCAGGGGATCAAAGATGGAATGATGAGTGGTGTCATCAGAAATGTCATACACAGTGACAGTTTTATTATGCTATCGATGTACTGTGTGCACTCTGTCCTCTATATAACCCTGAAATGCAAGACGTAAAGGCTTTCCAAGGTGCTGTATAACAGGATAACCGAGAAATGTTTGTTCCGTGCCTTGTTTTGCTGTCATCTGCAATTATTTTCTCCTGTTTGCATTTCCAAGTGCTCATCCTTCCCCAAAGTTCTCTGAGAAAATATTTTGTTCCACTGATTTTGGCTTTGACGCCCTGCTCTCCCTCTAGTGTCGTTCTGTAGCCTGTTACCAAGATGAATTAAAACAAAATGTTGTTCAACTTTGCTCGTGTATTATATCCCTCAACTGCACATTTCTAGTACGGAGCAGAATTGCAAAATGTGGAGCAGATTCTGCACATTGCTTTTACTATCTTGAAATGGTGACCTTCAAAGCTACAAGGTTATTGTGGTTCTATGCAGGGCCTGCCACTTATATCTTAAGCTAGCAAAATGCCCAATGGCTTTGTTTTCATGTTGTCTGAGAGACAGGAAAGTGCAAAAAGCAGAGTTTTAAGGATAAAGAAATCTTTGCAAGGAGCTTCTAGCTCATGTGCATAATTTCATAATTCAGTGACCCACTAGAATGCCTGCTCTTTCAGCTGTGTACTGCTTTAATTTTAAACAGGTGATCTCTATATGATATGCCAGGGGTGGGGACCCTTTTCTCTCTGGGGCCACTTTGAAAATTAGTACAAGCTCTGAGGGCCACGGAGAAATTTATTTATTAATTATTTATTTATTTCAATATTCTTCTACCCCGCACTCTCCTGCTCACAGAGCAGCTCAGGGCAGCTCACAACAATCAACAATAATAATAATAATAATAATATAATATAATATAAAATAATCACATAATACACCTCATATACAGTTTAAAATCCATTAAAATACTAAAAATATACTAAAAGGGCAACAAAACCACCCCCCTCCCCTAACCCACCCCACCCTGCCCGTCTCCCTATCCAAAGGCCTGGAGGAACAGCCAGGTCTTACACTGTCTTCGGAAAGAAGGGAGGTCTGGGGCCAGGCAGGCCTCCATCGGGAGGGAATTGCACAGCCTAGGAGCGGCCACCGAGAACGCCCTCCCCATCGTCGCCACCCGGGGGACTTCAAGTTGGGTGTCCCCGGCTGACCGCAGGGCCGCAATATGACCGGGCCTGAGGTGTCCCACAGATAAGCAGGGTCCAAACCATTTAGGGCTTTATAGCGCCCAATTCAAAACCTTGAATTGGGACCGGAAGGCAATAGACAGCCAGTGCAGAGCTCGGAGCACCGGTGTATTGTGCTTGTGGCAACCCGTCCCCGTTAATTTTAATTTATTTATTTATTTAATTTCATTTTTTATTTATTTAAAATTTATATCCCGGGCGGCAAACAACATTAGTTAAAACAGTATAAAATTTTAAAACAATTTAAAAATACAATATGGGGGGAAACCCACCACCCCCACCCCTACCCCTCGCCAAAAGCCTGACGGAACAGCCAGGTCTTACATATACGCTGAAACAGCAGGAGAGTGGGAGCCAGCCAAGCCTCCTCCAGGAGTGAATTCCACAGCACAGGGGCAGCCACCGAAAAAGATCTAATATCGGTGGCCACCCTCCTCCCGGGGAACCTCCAAAAAGGCTCCCACGGATGATCTCAAGGGTTGCACGGGCACATGGGGAGTGAGGCGCTCCCGCAGATAAGCAGGACCCAGGCCGTGAAGGGCTTTAAAGGTTAAAACCAGCACCCTGAGAGACCCCGTCGGGAGGGGCCAGGAAGT
>QEPC01012468.1:3036890-3072905 GCA_003113815.1 Sphenodon punctatus | reverse complement strand
GGCCGATAACTGGCAGGAGCATCAGTGTCAAGAGATGGTTTCTTGAGCAGGGGTCTAACCACAGCCTCTTTTAGGCAGTCAGGCACCCTGCCCTCCCGAAAGGAGGCACTAACCACCCCAGCCAGCAACAGCCGTAACGTCTCCTGGCTAGCTTTCACCAGCCAGGATGGGCATGAATCTTGCTCACAAGTAGTGGCACGAACAGATCCCAGCAAGGACTCCACATCGGCAGGCACCACCAGCTGAAACTGATCCCACAAAACAGGACAGGATGGGGCATCCATAGCCCCAAGATGATCCTCTGCAATAACTGTGGTGCCGAAATCATGGATGCGAGCGATCTTATCTACAAAGTACTCGATCAACCGGTCACAGTGGTCACTGGATTGCCCCAGGTCCAGGTGGCGGCAGGCAGGACTGACCAAGCCTTTCACCACCCGGAAAAGCTCCGCTGGATGTGACTTTGCAGATGCAATAAGAGCAGCAAAGAACTGCTTCTTTGCTGCCTGCACCGCCACAGCATAGGCCTTTAAACTGCTCTTATGCTGCAATCGATCATACTGGTCGCGAGTCCGGCGCCACCATCACTCTAACCGCCTGCTCTCCCGCTTCAAAGACCGCAGGCCCTCAGTAAACCAAGGAGACCTGCGGGAGACTTGGGAGGGCAGCGGACGCCTGGGAGCCACTCTGTCAATGGTCTCGGCCAACAAGGTGTTCCAGAAGACTATGAGATCATCGACCGAGCGGGTGTCAAGGTCCAGGGGAAACTCCCCCAGAGCATTCCAGAACCGATCTGGTTCCATAGGTCTCTGGGGGTGGATCGATCTAATAGGTCCTGCACCCTGCCGGGGGCTAACATGCGCCAGGATGCACGTCTTAAGGAGGTAATGGTCAGGAGGTTAAGAGACGGGCTGCTGCATTCTGCACCAGCTGCAACCTCCGGACCATCCCCAAGGGCAGCCCCATGTACAGTGCATTACAGTAGTCTAATCTAGTGGGCAGGGGTGCTTAAGGGCTCCACTCAGGAAGAGGAGGGTCTGTGCCTTGGATCTATCCCTTGTACCTGTGTGCATGCCTTCACCTGTGCTCTTGAATTTAGTCTTTTAGTACTTGGGGGAAGGGGCTGGGTCCAGGGGCCAGATCCAGGAACCGGAAAGAGGCCAAATAAAAACTAGCTACCAGCCACATTTGGTCCCTGGTCCTGCGGTTCCCCAACCCTGCTATATGCCTTGGTTTTCACAACTTAAAACACACAGCATGACCACAAGGTTTGGGGGAAAAAATAAAGACATTATGTATTTTCAGACGTTACGAGATCACAGTCAACCACAGTGAACCACCGTCAATCCCGCAGCGGGGCCAAAGCGCCCTGAACGTCTGTTTCGTGGGTGCCAGATGTTCACCACAGTCAATCCCCACCAGGGGTCAAAATTAACCATGCTTCCGGAGGTCCAGCCTGGACCATCTCCAAAAGTGTGGTCAAAGCGATTCCCACTGGGAAACATAAAAAAGTAACGTCTGAACGGCAACCACCAGCCGGAATCAAGCAGAACGATTCCCAGCCGGGGACAAAGCATGCAGCGTCGCTTCCAGGCAATAAGCAACAACACGGGCCGGGAAGGGAGATTTAAAGGGCACCCGGCAGCAGGGGGACGTGGCAGGATGGAGCGAGGTGGAAGGGAGAGGAGAGCGGAGGGCGAGAGAGCAAGGGAGGAGGAGGTGGTGGAGGCGCAGGCAGAGGAGGCGGTGGTCGTGCTGAACATGGAGGTGGTGGGGGGACAGCAGCAGCAGCAGCAGCAGCCAGGATGCTTCTGGGTGTTTTGACCATGGCCCGGGATCGGCATAATGTCTGTTACGCTGCCCCAGTCCATGGTCTGCCGGTCCAATTCCCTGCCATGGTGCTGCTCCCGTCATGTCTGTTTGGGGCCTTTATTGTCCATGGGGGGTGGTTTCCCGGTTCGCCACCGCTGGCAATCCACTGTGGTGAATCGGACGCCTCTAACGTCTGAAATCACCCATTATCATCTAGAATTAATGAAGATATATCTAAATGGCACCTGGAGCTATTAAGTGAATATGTATGTATGTGCTGTAGAGATGTACACTTCTTCCCTTCTTACTTGTGTACGTAAAATTGAACTAAACACAAAAAGTTTTAGTTTCAGCTGAAAGACCGTCCTAAAACACACATCAAATTTCTGCCTCTCTTTAAAGACCTTAATGTGCAGTGGGTAAATTTTCCAGTCTACCCAGCAATAATTTAGGTTCTGAACTTGCAGCTGAAGATGTGGGTGGACACCAGTACTTAAAGCTGTTTAAGGGGGTGGGGAGACGGAGAAGGAAAGCAACCAGGACAATTGCCCAAGGCCCCAGAGACCATGGTGTGGGGAGGGGAACATTAGCATAAGTGAAATTATATATAGAGTAGTGAAAAATGTAAATTTAATGTAAAAAAATTAATTACTCTGCAGCATGTGTCATCTTAAAGTGACAGTCTAGTTCATGATATCGTTTAATTTTATGACAGTTCAAGTCATTTAAAATGCAGGTGGGAGTAGAGAGGAATTTGCACTTTAGTCCAAGGGTGTAAGAACCTCCTTCCGGCCACTTTGAAAACCAGTACAAGCTCTGCAGGTCAGAGAGAAGGAGAGGGAGTGGTCCACTCAGCCTAAACCTGGTTCTGCCTGTCTCCAAGGAGAATACTATTTAATTTACTGTGAGAAACTCTGTAGAAGCACAAGTGTCTTCTTTCCATTAATGTGTTTGGGAATTATATATATACTGCCCCTCCTGCTAAATCATCTCAGGGCGGCTAAAAAACCATTAAAAATATACAATAAAATATCATAAAATAAGCAATAAATACAATATATAATAAATAATAAAACATCATTAAATGAGGCAACAAACCCCAGACCTCTTCCCACCCTAATCCAATCCTCCCACCCCTTATCTGTCTCCCTCAGCAAAAGCCTCGTGGAACAGCCAGGTCTTGCATTGACATCAAAAGGAGCAGAGGTCCGGGGCCACCCAGGCCTCCACAGGGAGGGAGTTTCACTCTTGGAGCGGCCATCGAGAGCGCCCTCTCCATAGTCGATCCCCGGGATATCCGAAGGACTTCGAAAAAGGCGCTCCTGGCCGACTGCAGGGGTCGACCCAGAGCCATGGGAGTGAGGCGGCCCCGCAGATAGATGGGGCCCAGACTGTATAGGGCTTTATAGGTAATCACCAACACCTTGAATTGGGCTCAGAAGACTATAGGCAGCCAGTGCAGAGAACGGAGCACTGGTGTAATGTGCTTCTGGCGACCCATCCCCGTGAGGAGACGGGCTGCCACATTCTGCACCAGCCGCAATCTCCAGATCGTCACCAAAGATAGCCCCGCATAGAACGTATTGCAATAGTCCAGTCTGGAGGTGATGAAGGCATGGATGATAGTGGCCAAGTTGGAGTCTGAGACAAACAGCCAAAGTCGTCGCACCAGATGTAACTGGCGGAATGCACTCCTCACCACAGCCACCACCTGGACATCGAGGCGGAATCGGGATTTAAAGCGCACACCCAGACTACGAACCTGAGGAACCAGTGGGAGGCAAACCCATGATGGGGGACGCCTTCCCCACCGCCTTCCTCACTAGCATCATCCCCATATTCAAGATTCAGCTTCAGTCGGCTCGCCCTCATCCAGTCCCCCCCAGCCACCAAATACCAGGTAAGCACTGAGACTGCTGGGTCTGGGTCAGATGAAAATGAGAAGTAGAGTTGGGTGTTGTCAGCATATTGATGACACCGAACAACCTTCTCATGACCTCGTCCAGCAGTTGCATATACATGTTGAACAGGAGAGGGGACAGACTTGAACCTTGTGAGACTCCACACGATAGGTCTCAGGAGATGAAAAACAGTCCCTGAGTACCACTCGCTGAGTTCTTCCTGTCAGGAAAGAGCAGAACCATTCAAGAACAATCCCTCCCACTCCGGCACAGTGCTGCAAGCAGGTCAACAACATCTCGTGGTCAGCCTTATCAAAGGCACCCGACAGATCTAATAGAATCACCAGGGTTGAGCAACCCTGATCTAATTCCTGGCGAAGGTCATCGACCAAAACCACAAGTGCAGTCCGTTCAAAAGGGAGTTAGAGACTGGCCGGTAATTGACGAGGGAGTCAATGTCAAGAGATGGTTTCTTGAGCAGAGGCCACACCACCACCTCTTTGAGGCAGCTTGGCACTCTTCCTTCCCAAAGGGAGGCATTACTCACTCTGGCTAACAACGGCCCCAACTTCTCCCGGCTGGCCTTGACCAGTCAGGACGGGCACGGATCTAGTTCACAAGATGTGGATCTGACAGCTCCAAGAACATCCCCCGCATCAGTGGATGATACCCACTGAAACTGATCTCATAAAATCGGACAAGGTAGGGCTTCCATAACCTCTGGTTCTCCTATTGTAATAAGTGCGGTGTCAAAGTTGTGGTGAATACAAGTGATTTTATCTGCAAAGTAATCAATGAACATGTCAGTGGGCACTGGAAGATTCAGTTCCAGGTGGAGGGAGGCCAGACCGACCAGCCGCCTGACCACTCAAAAAAGCTACACTGGACGGGACTTTGCAGATGCTATGAGGGCAGAAAGGAACTCCTTCTTTGCTGCCCGCATGACCACAGCATAGGCTCGTAAACTAGCTCTATGATTCATTCTATCGGTTTTGGCACGAGAACGGTGGCATCATTGCTCCAACTGCCGTCCTCCTTGCTTTAGCTGCCACAGTTCCTCAGTTAACCAAGGAGGTCTGCAGCACTGTTTGCCTAGGGAGTGGATGCTTAGGAGTCGTCCGGTCGATGGCCTCATTCAGCAAGGTGTTCCAAAAAGCAATTAGGTCATCGAGCAAGTGATTGTCAAGATCAGAGGGTAACTCTCCTAGAACATTCCAGAACCTCTCAGGTTCCATTAGTCTCCTGGGATGAACCAACCAAACTGGTTCTGCACCTCTCTGGGGGCAGACATCAGTGTGCCTGGTGCTGAACAGACATGATTAGAGACCAGTCACTGCTTCGAGGGGGATAGGAAGGACAAAGGATGAGAGCCAAAGGAGAAGGGAACATAGAGAGACATAGGCGTGCATTCATGATATTATAACACAAATTTCTTTCCTTGTAATCCTGTTGTATTTACATACCTGCCAACATCCTGAAGCAAAAACAACAATCCAATGGACTGAACATTTGCATATGGTAATGGTGATATAGTGTTAGATGTTGGGGTTTCCAGAGATCCCCCATATGGGGGATGTTTAAAATTTGTTAAATAACAATATTGGAATTGTTTAGATTTTAATGTGGTTTTCTGTTGTTTTAGAGTTTTTATATTTGTTGGAAGCCGCCCCGAGATGCCATCGGCATGAGGGGGTGGCATATAAGTGGAATTAATTAATTAAATAAATAAGGCGATGAAAAGCAGTAAAATACCCGTGAAAGCCATAGAGTTGGCTGGTCTGTATTTCTTTCTTCTCTCTCTCAGACTTTGATTGTAAACTCCTTGAGGCAGGGTAGGAAGAACTTTTAGTTATCCCTTTGTACCAGGTGACACAACAAGGATTTGGACCAGGATAAGGTAATTGACAACAGCATTCAACAACAAACTGCTGGCAACTGAACTTATCAGGATGTGAAGGCTCACTTGGCTTGGGCACTTCAACAGAATGGTGCCATTCACATTGGTAGGTTGCAGCTCAACCAGGATATCCATGCCTCAGGTGGCACAACATGGTGGACAAAGACCATGTCTAATTTGGTATTATGTGGTGAAAGGGCCAGACAATGTCCTTGGATCATGGAATCTGGAGGAATCTGTCCGTTGCCTCATGTTCTACTAGGGATGAAGAGAACTGACTGGCCAGGCCGCAACTAAGATAGTGTTAATGGGATGGGGGCTTGATCACTGAGTTACCTCATTCCCTACAATACATGCCCTCTGTCTCTTCCCCACTCTAGTCTCTATCCACCCCCAGAGCAGGTTCAGAGAGGAAGGGGCAGAGAGGGTGAAGTTTGAGCAGGAGACAGGCAGCACTGTGTTCTGAATGAAATGGGAGGGAAGAAACAGGTGTTTTTAAACAAGATGATAGCCTGCTGGAGTCTGTTTTTGGTCTGTACAGTTTTTAGCGCAACAAACCTCACAGATGGGCAGGCATTCTTCCCTGCTGTGCATGTCCCTCCATCTCCCTCCACCACTGAGAAGTTAAGTGGTTGCTCCTTGGAGGCTGTAGGCTTTTGCCCATGACTCTATGGTTCTGTATGCACGTGAGGCTACTACTGTCTCTCTGACTGTCTCTCTGACATCTCTACCTGGATGTCTCAATGTCAACTCAAACTCAACATGGCTAAAACTGAACTCCTTATCTTCCCCCCTCATCCTTCCTCTCCTTCCTCACTGTCAATAACTATTGATGGAGTCACCATCCTGCCTGTCCCCCAAGCCCGTAGCCTAGGCTTCATCTTTGACTCAGCCCTTTCTTTTAAACCCTACATTGACTCTGTTGCTAAATCCTGCCGCTTCTCCCTGCATAACATTGCTAAGATTCGCCCTTTTCTCTCTGTCTCATCTGCCAAAACTCTTGTTCATGCTCTGGTCATCTCTCGCCTCGATTATTGTAACCTCCTTCTCACTGGCCTTCCCCGGTCTCACCTTTCTCTCCTCATCTCTGTCCAAAACTCTGCTGCCAGGGTCATCTACCTCGCTAGTCGCTTCGACCATGTGCATCCCCTCCTCTCTTTGCTTCACTGGCTTCCCCTTCCTGAACGAATCCTGCACAAGCTCCTAGTCTTCACCTATAAAGCTCTTCACAACCTCGCTCCCCCCTACCTCTCTGCACTTATCGCCCTCCATACTCCAGCCCATGCACTTCGCTCCTCCTCTGTCCCTTCTCTCACCCTTCCATGCCTTCCCTGCTCCCCTAAGCGCCTTCGTCCCTTCTCACTTGCTGCCCCCCATGCCTGGAACTCCCTCCCTGTCCACATCCGCCTTGCCCCCTCCCTTCATACCTTCAAATCTCTCCTTAAAACTCACCTCTTTCGCGCTGCTCTGTCTGACTCTTTATCCTGCTGAGCCACTATTCCTATACCTACGATCGGTTTACCCTTATCCTTGCAACATGGACCTGCCTGCTGTCATTCTCATCGTAACCAAGCCAAGTACGTGCACTTGAGACCTCGCATCTTCATGAATGTTAGACCCCTTGTCTCTCCCTCTGTTCCCCTTCCTAAGTCTCTCCCTCAGCTCCTGTCTCTTAGATTGTAAGCCCTAGGGGCAGGGACCGTGTCTATTTTATTACTTTGTAAAGTGCCATGTACACTGCTGGCGCTATATAAATGTTTGTTAATAATAATAATAATAATAATAATACTGCCTGATTGACAGGACACAACCACTGGGCGCACATTAGCTCTGAATTGCCTGCACGATGGCCCTGGACTACACCATGAGTGGTTATTGGCCATGTGGTGGGTAGGGACTAACATCTGGTGGACACCTAATAAATGGGCAGCAACACCTACTAAACATCCACCTGGTCTGGACTGTCCTCTTGTTTGCTTTTAACAAGGGAACAAGGGGGGCTGGTGGCATCCCCCTTTCTATAGTGCTTAGTGCTTAGTGAATACAGATGGGGTTCAGAGATACCCTTAAAAGTCTTGTCAGAGACACCTAGCAACCCTAAGTTGTATGGAACCCTTAGGGGGGAGGAATTAACTGCCTGGGACTGGAAAGTTGTAGGCGAAAAGCAGATCCCTTGTCTTGTAGGAGCAGAGTGGGACTTGTTCCCCCGCGTTTGCAAAGAATCCCTGTCTCCTTGCATTCCAGAGAGTGGTTGCAAGGGAAAGAGGCGCTGTAGCTTTAAGGCGCTGCTATCCATCCACACAGTACAGGGCAGGCGCGGGTGCAGGAGCCTGGTTCAAGGCGGGGAGGGGGGTGTCGATCGACCAGCTGCTTTCCTTTCTTAGCGCCTGGGCAGAGACGATGCTGTTCTAGCCATGTCCAAGCACCCCTCCTCGTACAGCAACAACGGGCTGGCGGATGGGCTTCACTCCCCCATCTTCCAGGTACCTCTCCCCGCCTCCTGTCCTCCTGCGCCTCTGTGCATTGGCTCCCGGGCAGGCAGGCGGCACAGGCAGCCAGCTGTGCAGTGCTCTCTCGCTTCCAGCTGATGCAAGGGGCTCCGCGAGCCTAGATCGCTGCTGCTTTAATGGCTGCGGTGGGTGATCTCTCTGTTAGTGTGTGTGTGTGTGTGGGGCGGGCGCTGAGCTGGATCCGATCGCAGCTGGCTGGGGGCTAAGAGTTTGGGGGTGCACCCGGCTAAGCGGAGGATCCTCACAATCACCCCCTCTCCCCTTTTCTCCATTCCCGGGTGCAGGTGACCAGAGGGACGGCGACCCGCAGGAGCAGGCTCAAGCGATCCGACGGCAGCACAACTTCCACCAGTTTCATCCTCCGGCAGGTAGGGGCAGGGGAAGCGGAGCAGCTGGACAGCGCTGCTGGGCGCGAGGGGGTGGGATTGGCCCACGTGCGCTGCCCCCCATTGAGTGGCTCCACTGGGAGGACTGATTGCTGCTAATTCGCTGCTGCCTGCTTGGCGATGGCATTGCCTGGGCTAAAGCAGGGCTCTCCAAGCTGGGATCTGGGGGGCTGTAGTATTTAGATTCCCAATTCACGGGAGGCTCATGACTGGACTGGACTCCCAGCCATCAGGGATGACATTGACACCACAGGGTAGCAAAAGGTAGTGGATTACCCCACCCCCAATATTTTCTACCACTCCTTCTGCTACCCTTCCCACAGGCGTGGCATACTTCCAGACTATGTGTAGTAAAATCCTTCTCTCTCCCCTCCCCAATAGTCTTTGTCTCCCCTCATTAGTCTGGTGTTGCCCTTGTCCCCTGTTAGCAAGACATCTACAGTAACTTGGGTCCCCACTGGTAGCAGAGCCGTCTCTGGGGTACAGGGCTTGCAGTCCCATGCCGCAGGCATCTCTGCGGGCGCCTAATGGTCTGCAAGAAATGAAGACGTTTGACCATGGTCCATTGTTCAGAAAAGTTTGGGAGGCCCTAGCTGCATCAAGCAAGACGTACGTTATGGGATCATAATCAGAGGAAGATTCTGTTTTTGATATTGTTGGATCCAAGTCCTTTCGCAATCTACAAACAAGATCTTCACTCTGGGTTTAACTTGGTTTGGGGTATTTAAACTGTGTTGTTTGACTGAAAAGCACCAAGGTGACTTTGTTAATAGCCAAGAAGACAGCATGGAAAGACAGTGGCTGGGTGTTATCCAGTAGCCTGCCATAGGCTCCATGTTGCTTGGGAAGGCTGGACGGTTCCTGTTTTCATTGAAATCAGTGGCTCAGCTCCCATTGACGTTAATGGGGGAAGGGCTGCACCTGGCGATATATTGGAACCTGAGTTTGTATAACAGGAGTAAACATTTTGCACCCTGTGTGTGACGTAGAAGAGTGATATTTCAACAAGACAGAGTGAGATACACAGAATACTGTATTTTGTGTGTAGAAAATTTTGGACACAGTGTAAATGGTTGGATTCAAAGTTCATGAAAAAAGTATCTTGTTCTCTGTAAAGCGCCAGGTACATCGCTGGTGCTGTATAAATGCTTATAATAATAATAATTAATAATAATTTATAAGTCAGTTGTAAGACTGGATCTGATGCTGAGACAGGAGAGTGATTTCTTTTGGTTCAGCTAGCAAGGGTGTAAGAATGGGAGGACATTCTTAATTTAGACCACTGAGTTGGTGTCTCTCTCTTGTAAACGCTGGCTGACACAGTTACACTTTTAGATGCTGTCTGCTAGAATCCTTCTCTGGCCCTAAAACCCCAGGAGATTGAGCTAGATGTCCTGAGCTGATTTACTCACATTCAGCCAGCTCTCTGATGTGCTGATCCTTGCCTTTAGACTTACATAAAGGCAAATGTCTCTTCCCCCTACAAAATGCATAGTGGAGAATTTGACTTTCCAAGTGCTGCTGACTTTTTGCCTCTATATAGTGTTCATGAGAGCGTTGTTATTTCCAGTTCCAGGCTGAGATATTTGGCCTTCATATAATGTACAATTTTTTTTTTAGTATTTTGCAGAAATAACAAGTTTTTCCTGGACTGATTTATTTTGGGCAAATTATATTTTAATACTAATTATACATCTAGTGTCACTTCTTCAGTGTCTATTTCATGAATTGGAACCAATAAAACACACAATTGGTATGTTGTGTTGTTTTTTTTAAAAAAAACCCCAGTAACACTCTCTCTGTGTATATGCACTTTAAATACATCCTAATCTTAAATGACCCAAAGTTTTTTTTTTGCAAGAAAACAACTGTGTATTGTATTGGTTCTAGATTTTGAGCCATAAAAATTGAGCATTACAGCAGCATCATTTGAAATTAACAAGAGGCTATTTGCCTTGATATTGTTCTCATAAAAATACAGCCTTCTGACTATGAGCTGTTGTGTTATAAACTAAGCGTAATAAATCACTGAGGACACTTTTAAAACAGCTGCAGCTATGTTTTTTCTCATCTGGCTTTTCTTGCAACTTAATTTTGAACTGCAAACACATCTGTTTTGCCCCTTTGGAATGAAACTTTGCAGAAACCTAAACAGATGGGTCTCTATGTTGTCGCCTATCGCTGTAAGGATCTTTGGTTTGCACACAGATCTGATTACAGATTCTCGACTCTTGTGCATTATTGGATATAAAACCTAATTATAAGAGATAAATTTGAATCAACATCTGTCTCTCAACACATCAAAACTTTGAGTGTAATTTGCATTTGGATCTGAAATGTATAGGTGGTGTGTGTGTGTGTGTGTGTGTGTGTGTGTGTGATCATTACTAATTCTGCAGTAGCAATTCTGCTTTTGTCGGAAAAGGATTTGTATAATGTGTATAGCTTTGATGAAATCTTGCCCCTGTGCACTCTTCGCCATTGTCAATTTCCAATTTTGTATTGCTGGTTGCTCATTTACTCCTCATGTGATAAAAATTAACAGCAATACCTTCCCCCAAGCGTTGATGTTCTCTCTTGCATGGCCTTGGTGCAGTGAACACAATTCATTCAAGGTAATTTGGAAATGGTCAACATTGTTGAGGAGTTTATAGTTAAAAATGTCTGTTTTCCTTTCGGTTTCAAGGCCTGACCTTACTATGCTATGTTCTTTGCACAGTAACAACTCCCAATGTCTTTTTAGTGGGTGTGCAAAGAAACAGGATCAGGCCTTTGAATAATACTTTGGAGGTGTTTGCCACAGAGAAGATGTCATTCATTACTTAATCCAGGACAATGAAGGGGCAAATTGAGCTAGTTTGGTAGACAAAGTGGGAGAAATACTGAGTTCCAGCTATCCCTGACAACTGATTTCAGTTGGTTTATATTCATTATAATTCCATAAAGCAGAATGACAGCGATGCCAAGCTGAGCGACTCTTGTTTTTATTGGAGCTAAGAATGAGACATCAGTGGAGCGCAAAACACAGATAAGCACATGTGACCTAATATGGCAGCAAGTCTAAGGAATGTGAATAAACTGCAGCAAAGATGAATAAAGATTAATCCAACTTCAGTCCATGTGAACAGATTGTGTCAGTTTGGCAGGTCTTGTGCAAAGACCGGGGGTGCTTCAGTCAATTGTCAGGAGGAATCTTGGAGAGGTGGGGTATGTTCTTTCAAAGGATGGGTTTCCAATTTAGCTTTAGAGCAAGGTCTGTAGATGAAAGAACACATTGGTTATGTTTTGTTTTATGCTGCAAGGGAACTGACTGTCTGATCGGGCAATCTGCTCAGTGCTCTTGGATTGGAAGAGGAATTGTGTGCCCTCGGGATCTCACCGGATCAGTCCATAAATGCCTGCTCATAGATGACCATCTTACTCACATGCTAAATCCTCTCATGGATGTTCTGTTGCAGTCAGAGGGTCAGCTTCTGTAGGCAAGGATTTGCAGTTGTGGGGGCTACTCACGATCAAGGATTTGCAGGCTCTAACTGCCTAGCTATCGTATTTGACTTCTATTGCATCTGACATCTTATTTGTGTTCCAAATGTGCCCAAATGTTCCTTTTGTTTTGCAGTTTGTTCAGTGTCTCGTGTTCTAGTCCCTTGTGTGCAGTCTTGACTACAGTACATCTGAAGAGCTGTGAGTCTGTTCATTCATGGGCAGTCTAGTGAAAGGGCCTACAGAGAGCTCTGCTTCTGTTAAAGGGACACTGTCAGATATTCAGAGCCTAGCGTTATTCTTTATACAAGGGGTTTCCAGTGCTAGTGAAGGACCTAGTTCACACAGACCAGGCTACTCCTAAGGTGGTTTACCACCAGGGTATGGCCTCAAGTCTAAGAAACCACTAACCACTCTGGTGGTTATTACAACTAACTCTGCTGTATTAGTATGAAAAGGGCTGGAGGTCAAAGCAAACTAAGGGTTGCAACAAGGATGCATTCATACGGTGGGCTCCCAATGTGGGGTGGGAGAAGAGCCCTGCAGTGGGAATGGGTCCTTGGAATCCACTTACAAGAATGAAAACAAATATTTCCCCATATGCAGGTGGGACTGGCTAGGCACAAGTCTGCTTCTGTAGTAATTTACGGAAGCAGTCTTGTATCCAGCTTGGGGAACCGGGAGAGCCCACATCACCCTCAGCGCTGCAGGCAGGATTGGTCTAATCCTGACTGATTGACTGGGAACAGACCCACCCTACCCACCCTGAAACACTGTGGGCGGAGCTGGCCTGCTTCCTGCCAAAATTCCCGGGTCTTCCAAACGTGTACGTGAGGCGGGGGCGTGTGTGTGTGTGTGCGTTTTTATTATGAATCATTTATATGGTGCTTTCGGAGTTCATAGTGCTTCCAGTCTGTATCTAGTTCACCTTCGCAACAACCTTGCCAGAGAGGTTGTTAGTCCCATTTTACAGATAAGGAATTGAGGCTGAGAGAGAGTGACTTGCCCCCAGCTGCACAGCGAGTTCATGGCTAAGATAAAATTTGAACTCTGGTCTCCCAGGTCCATGTCCAGTGATGTAGGTTTTCTGGAAAAATTTGAATTGGAAAATTTTCCAATGCAAACTTTCTGAAAATGTTTTCAATGCCCCAAATTGATTGGGATTTTATTTAGCATGTTTATTTGACCTGTACTCAGTAAACAAAACTCAAAAACTACACTGGTCATTGTTTTTGGCCTATGGCTGTAAATAAACTATACTATACTATACTCTGTGCTGAATAAATATCTGAAAAGTTTTTACATTTAGTCAAGAGTAGTTAAACTGAAATAAATTAGGGAAAAAAATTAAATAAAGCACCATTAATGTGGTTTAAATGTTCAAACAAATTAAAAGCTTTATTTGGAAATCATTTTTATTCAAATTAGGTATTGGTATCAATTCATTATGTTACTAATTAATTATATGAAACAATGTATTTTTAGAACAGGAAAATTTTCTTGAAAAATATAGCGGAAATTTTTCTGGAAAATTTTCCATTACAGAAAATAATCCGTGGAAAATTTTCCACCCCACATCACTGTCCATGTCCTACATCTAATCCAGAAGGTGTTGAATAAAACTGTGTCTCAGGTTTTCTCAAGGTTTTTCCCATTCACTGTGCATTCAAAGTGACTAGGATATATACATTTACATATACTAAATTCCGCCAGCAGGGTTGTCTTCTTTCCAGCATTATTTTTAATGTAAACATTCATATTTTCCATGCAGGGCACATGCAAGGGTCATCATTACCACCACATCTTGAAGGCTTCATTTCTTCTTATAAATAGCATCAATTTTGCATAATTAACACCCATAAATTGTTAAGGAGAAAATTAAGCTTTCCGTCAATTGAAACTTTACAACATTTATTTATTTATTTATATTTCTTTATAAAATAATTTAATACTCTGCCCCTCCTGCTCCAAGCAGCCCGGGGTGGCTTACAATATTGAAACACATAAAAACGGTAAAATCGTAAGTACAATAAAAAGGGAGGCACCAAACCAAACCACCCCCATCCCACCCTACACCCTGTCTCCCTCGCCAAAAGCCAGGTGGAACAGCCGGGTCTTACAGATACGACAAAAGGAGGGGAAATCCAGGGACACCTGGGCCTCCACCAGGAGGGAGTTCCACAGCCTAGGTGCAGCCATCGAGAATGCCCTCTCCATAGTGGCCCTCTGGGCCACACAGCGGACCTCGAGAAGGGCACCCCCAGCGGACCGCAGAGGCCGCTCCAGAGCACGGAGAGCAAGGTGTTCCCACAGGTAAGTGAGGTCAAGGCCGTATAGGGCTTTATAGGACAAAACCAATACCTTGAATCGGGCCCGGAAGACTATAGGCAGCCAGTGCAGAGCCCGGAGCACCAATGTAATGTGTTCACGGCGACCCGTTCCCGTAAGGAGATGGGTCGCAGCATTCTGTACCAGGTGCAGTCTCCAGACCGCCACCATAGGTAGCCCCACGTAGAGTGCATTGCAATAGTCCAATCTCGAGGTAATGAAAGTATGGATGATGGTGGCCAGGTCACTATTTGAAACATACGGCTGAAGCCATCACACCAGATGTAATTGGCGAAACGCACTCCTCACCACAGCCCCCACCTGGAGATCCAGGCGGAGCTGCGGATTGAAGAGCACGCCCAGACTACGGACCTGGGATACCAGTGGGGGGGTGGACCCCATCAATGATGGGAACCACCACATCCACTGCCCTTCCCACCACCATCACCTCTGTCTTGTCAGGATTCAGCTTCAGTCAGCTCGCCCATATCCAATCCCCAACAGCCGCCAGGCATCGAGTAAACACCGAGACTGCTGGGTCTGGGTCAGATGAAAATGAGAGGTAGAGTTGGGTGTCATCAGCATATTGATGACACCGCACCCCATACCGTCTCACGACCTCGCCAAGTGGCTGCATATACACGTTGAACAAGAGCAGGGACAGAATAGAACCTTGCGGGACACCACAGGTGAGGTCCCGTGGAGATGAAGAACAATCCCCAAACACCACATACACTGAGTTCTCCCAGCCAGGAAGGAGCGGAACCAGTCAAGGACAATCCTGCCCACTCCAGCTGAATCCTGCAAGCGAGTCACCAACATCTCATGGTCAACAGTATCAAAAGCAGCAGACAGATCTAACAAAATTAGCAGGATCAAACGACCCTGATCTAATTCACAGCGAAGGTCATTGACCAAGGCCACAAGCGCAGTCTCTGTGCCATAGCCCGAATGACATTCGGACTGAAAGGGATCCAGATAACCAGTGCGGTCTGGATGCCCCTGCAGCTGTTGGGCCACCACCCGCTCAATAACCTTCCCTAAAAAGGGAAGGTTAGAGACTGGCCAATAACTGGCAAGGGAATCAACATCAGGTGATGGTTTTTTGAGCAGAGGCCACACCACTTTGCCCTCCTGCCCTTCTGAAGGGAGGCACTGATCACGTCTGCCAGCAACGGCGCCATCATCTCCCAGTTGGCCTTGACCAGCCAGGACGGGCACTGGTCAAGCTCACAAAAGGTGGCCCTAACAGCTCTAAGAACATCCCTCGCACTGGCAGACAACACCAACTGAAATTGATCCCATGAAACCAGACAAGGCGGGGCTTCCACAACCTCTGGTTCACCCACTGCAGTTAGTGCGGCGTTGAAGTTGTGGTGAATCTGAGTGATTTAATCTGCAAAATAGTCACCAAACACGTCACAGTGAGCATTAGATACCTCCGATTCCAGGCGGAGGGAGGGAATACCGACCACCCCCTCACCACCCGGAAAAACTCAGTTGGACGAGATTTTACAGAGGCTATAGAGGCAGCAAAAAACTCCCTTTTTGCTGCCCTTACAGCTACAGCATAGACACGCAAACTGGCTCTGTGCTGCAATCTGTCAGCTTCAGCACGCAAACGACGCCACCGTCATGCCAACCACCGCCTTTCCCGCTTCAGCAACCTCAGGCCCTCCGTAAACCATGGAGGCCTTAGGAGCTATTGCTGAGGGAGCAGACGCCTCGGAGCCATCCGGTCAATGGCCTCCAACAGCCAGGTATTCCATAAAGTCACGAGGCCATCAAGCGGGCGGTCATCAAGATCAGAGGGTAACTCCCCAAGAGCTTTCCGGAACCGCTCGGGTTCCATTAGTCTCTGGGAGCGGACCATCTGAATCGGCTCTACACCCCCCTGGGGGTAGACATGCACCAGGAGATGTGCTCGCATGAGGTAATGATCTGTCCATGACAAGGGTGTTGGAATTCTTTTGAGATGTTGGAATTCTTCCCAACTTTCCTAAGTGCAATTGTCCTAGGCCTCTTAGGGTGTTTCAAATGAGACAATAGGCCGCTGGAGTCCATGTTCGGCCTGTGCAGCTCCACTCAGACCCCACTGTAATTTTTTAGCATGTAGAGCTCATAAACAGGCAGGCCCCTGCCCACATTTCATGTGCTGGTGGTAGCCACCACTGGTGGCGCCACTCAGCACTTTCCCTCAGCCCAATCCTGACTCTGATGGAAAGGGGAGTGGGATCACAGCTAGATCAGGCTTCTTCCCTGCCGTGACCCCCCTTTCCATCAGAAGCAGCGCTTGTGTGCTTGGGCGGCTGCAAGAGGAGAAGATCCTTCCTCCCCGCTCCCTGCTCTCTCCACTTGCAACCGCTTCACAGCTGAGCTCTCTCTCACGACTGCCCCAGTACATGATTAGTGAGCAGCTGTGAAATGGCTGCAAAAGGATAGAGTGGCATGTGTGTGTGTGCACAGGAAGGACCTTCTCCTCTTGCAGCCACCCGAGCATGTGAGTGCTGCTTCTGTTGGAAAGGGGGCGCGGGGGGGGGGCGGGGGAAATCACAGCCATAGAAGGCTTTTCGCGATTCTATGGTCCTGGTGGACCTGGATGCGGGCAAGGCTGCGGGCGAGCCTAATAGTCAGGAGATGGATTTGTTGGTGTGCATTAGCATGTACTGGCCCATACAGCGTGCCCGCAATGTCCTTGAACGCTGCCCTGAGTGGAGAGTGAGTGGGGGCTGCATGGGGGGGGGTGCGGGAAAACATCTGGTAAACACCTAATAGATGAGCAGGCAACCACCCACCTGGTGGGTACTAATGTGGGCTATTGTCTCATTTAGTTTCACCCCCCATGGTGCTGGCAGACCTGGATGTGGGCGAGGGTGCGGGCAAACCTAATAGATGGGAGGCGGCTATATGGGCTTGTATTAGCACGCATTGGCCCACACAGTGGACCTGTGATGTCCTTGGATGAAACTGTGAGTGGGGTGTGAGTAGGGGCTGTGTGGGGGGTGCGGGCAAACATCTGGTGAACACCTAATAGTCGGGCATGTAAACACCCACCTGCTGGGTGCTAATGTGGGCTATCATCTCGTTTATTTTCACCCTTAGAATTTGTTTTGGAACAGGCTCCCTGGTTGGATACCTATGATCTGTGAGATCCTGCTGTTGCCGCCTACGCGGCTGGCCCCCAGGGGGCGGGGCCGTGCTCACCCGACGCTGGACACATTGATGGCACTCCCGGTGAATAGGGGGCATCTTGGTGAGCACTCTGTGCCCCCTCTCTCCCCTTGTGCCCCAGATAGCGGTAACATCCTCGATCATGGAACATTTGCGCGTCCCTCTCACGTTAAAAATTTCCCCGAACCACTCTGTCGGCGTCCTGGCCCTCGTAGATTCAGGGGCCTCAAGCAATTTCATTGACACAGTTTTTGTCCACCAACAAACTGTATCTTTGCAAGAAAAGGCAACCCCCAAGGTCGTGTATGCCATAGACAGATCCCCCCCTGAACTCTGGACCTATTACCACCTGCACCACAATTTTAAAAGGAACCATGGGAAACCATCAAGATGCTATTCATTTTGATGTGGTAAAGGCCCCTGCGTTTCCCGTAGTCCTGGGGACCCCATGGTTACGACAACACAACCCTAGGATCTATTGGCAAAAAGGGGTAATGACGTTCAACTACCCTTATTGTGCTGCCCATTGTGTCTGTCACCATTCAGGGCCCCCTAACCTTACGATGGTCAGAGCTAGCATTACCCCACCTTCTTCCCTTTTGAACTTACCGCCAGACTATCAAGACCTGGCAGACATTTTCAAAGAGCAACATGCCCTAGAACTACCTGCCCATCATATTGACCTGCTCCCTGAAACCACACTGCCGTATGGATGGATTTATGCCCTCTCAGAACCCGAATTACGAATCCTGAGATAATATATCGACGAGAACCTGAAAAAAGGGTTTATCAGACCTTCCACATCCCCTATGGGGCCTCCCCTCTTTTTTGTCCCTAAAAAGGATGGGGGGTTACGACCATGTATAGATTATAGGGGGCTCAACGCAATCATGATTAAGAATCGCTACCCACTCCCCCTTATTCCTGAACTCCTGAATCGACTACAAGGCGCCGCTGTCTTTACCAAATTGGATTTGCGGGGGGCCTATAACCTCTTACGCATGAGAGCGGGGGACGAATGGAAAACTGCGTTCCGTACAAGATACAGACATTTTGAATACCTGGTGATGCCATTTGGCTTGGCCAATGCACTGGCCACCCTGGCCAGCACCCTACAACTCATACAACGACATTTCTGGTGGCCCACGATATGCAAGGACACCATAGCGTACGTCCAGGGCTATAAGATCTGCAGTCGAACGAAGTCCGCCCCACGACAAAGACCTGTTGGGCTATTACAGCTTGCCCCATTGCCCAAGGGGCCTTGGCAGCGCATCAACATGGACTTCATTGTTGAACTTCCCCCATCGCAAGGTAAGAACACAATCGTCGTGGTAGTAGACCAATTTACAAAGATGGGTCATTTTATCCCCTGTAAGGAATTCCCCATGGCACAGCAAACCGCTCAACTAATCGTGCAACATATTATAAAACTACATGACTTACCCCAAGTGATCATCACTGATCTGGGAGTCTCAATTCATCGCATGCTTTTGGCGTGCCTTGTTTTCCGCCATAGGGGTAAAACTAGCCCCTACCACAACATACCACCCCCAAGCTAATAGGCAAGCTGAGAGCACCAATCAGAGCCTTGAAAAATACCTGCACTGCTATAGTGACTATTTACAGGATGATTGGGCCCTACATCTACCTCTTGCTGAATTCGCCTTCAATAATGCACTGAATGCATTGCTGGGAGTGTCTCCATTCTTTATCTCATATGGATTCCACCCTCGTCTCACATTACCCGAACTTCCTACGGTAGACATCTCAGCCGCTGGCGCAATGCTCCAGCAGCTCCACCGTAACCCTGCACAGGCGGTAGCCATGCTTAAAGCCGCCCGTCAACAGTACAAACAGACAGCCGACTGCCTGTGCCAACCTGCTCCGCAATACAACGCAGAGCATCTTGTTTGGATTGATCGCTGGCACTACCCGTCTGTCCGCCCTTCTGCTAAACTTGACGATAGATATTTTGGACCCTTTCCCATTACGCACCAACTAAATCCCGTTTTGTACCGAGTCCAACTCCCTCCTCGGACTCGGTGCCACCTGTCTTTCATGTCTCTCTCCCCCCATTGTTTATTATTATTATTATTATTATTAACAAACATTTATATAGCGCCAGCAGTGTACCTGGCACTTTACAAAGTAATAACATAGACACGGTCCCTGCCCCTAGGGCTTACAATCTGAGAGACAGGAGCTGGGGGAGAGACTTAGGAAGGGGAACAGAGGGAGAGACAAGGGGTCTAACATTCATGAAGATGCGAGGTTTCCAGAACCAGCACTGGCGTCCCCGGTGGTTGCTGTTCCTCCTGAAGATCCATGCCATCTTGGACTCTAAGCTAGTATGTGGTCACTTGCATTACTTGATCAACTGGAAAGGGTACGACTGCGCTGAATGCTCTTGGGAGTTAGCATCAGCCGTTATGGCCACGCGACTTGTACACCAGTTCCATGCCCGCTTCCCCTTGAAACCTGGGTCGAGCCCCTCTCGGGGGGGGGGGAGGATACTGTGAGATCCTGCTAAGGGGGGTGGGGCTGTGCTCGCCTAACGCGGGACGCATTGACGGCACTTCCAGCAGGGGGAAACCCCACCACTGCAACAGGAGCCCCGGTGCTGGTAGGAGGGCCGGCTCTAGAAGCCGCCACAGCAAATCAGGTGGAGACAGTGGAGTGGGATAGGGCGGGGTCTTCTGGCACGTTGCGCCGCTCCACACGTCTGTGTGCACAACAGGGCGGGGCGCCCAGCATTTAAGGACGGACCAGGGAACACAGCATTGCCGGAGATCAGCAACGCTGTGAGACTGGCCCTTTCCTGAGAGATAGGGATCTAAATTGTTGGAACGCGTGTGAGGAAGCAGGAGCGGTGTGTGAGGTGTCTGTGAGATTGTGGGTGAGTGAGTGAGCGGTATTTGATCTTCACTGGGGGTAGCATTAGGGATTGGGGTGAGTTGTGTCTGGGGGTGATTACTAGTGTGGGTGGGTGCATGGGTGATGTGTGTGTGTGTGTCCTCCTTCCCTCTACAGGGTTGGGGCCCCTCCCCCCCTCTGTTCCAGCATGTGAGTACTTTGGGTATCCTTCCTGGAACTCCTTTCCCCCGTACCGCACTGGTCTGTGCACATTGCTTCCTCCCCGGGTGACTGTGGTGTGTCTGTGGGGACTGGGGGAGTTGGGGAAGGCCGCACAAGTGGTCGGGCTCCACTCAGGGCCTTGCTGTCCTCCGTTCCCCTATGATGATTCGGCCTTTTCCCTGTTGGGAAACTTAGGGCCAAACCAGATCCTGAGGGGTTGTTTAGTCCTCATTAGAGAGTGGGGCCTGCCGTGGAGCAGCGAGTGGGGGGCGAGTGCGTGTTGCGTGTGGGTTCAAGGTCCATAGCCTTCCTTTCCCTCCCCTGCCCATAACATGATCCCAGATAATGCATTGAATCTACTCCCTCTACAGATAGGTTGTTAATCGTAATGTTCTCTTGCATCCTGTTTTCATTAGTAATGTCAGCATACAAGGGTTTAATCTTTGCCACTTTCAGGAATAGCCACTATTCCTCATTAACGTACTGACTCCCAGCATTCTTTGTATCACATTTACAGATGAATCAGAGTATCACCATCAGCACATTTGAGGTCAGTTAAGAAGTTCTGCTAATGGAAACCCCATCTCCTTCTTCTTTGTCAAAACCTACCCAAGCTCATCTCATAATTAATTATGTCTTGTGGCAACACAATTACGTGTTGTGGCAGGGCACAGCCAAATGGAGATGCTGGCCCTTTAAGGGAGTCACTCCTGCATAGAGGTGAAGTTGCTAGTCGAGGCTCAAGTGCACCTAGGAGTTGAGGATCATGCCTGATTGCCTAGCACCTGAGGCTGAATGTGGCTGGAAGAGCCACAAGCCTCAAGAGCCTGGAAGGGCTTGGTCAGAGTGGGGAGCTGTGGCAGAGCTCTGCCTCAACCAGAAAGTAAGTCTAGCCAGCTCACGGGGTGTTGCCTGAACCGAAGGCTTGGACAGGGTACAGGTAGGGTTGCCATACCTCCCCTTCAATCCTGACTGCTTATGAAAAATACATGGTGCAGGGCTGCGTTGCAATCAATGCAGCCCTGCACCATGTATTTTTTCATAAGCAGCCAGGATTGAAGGGGGAGGTATGGCAACCCTGGCTGCAGGAGGACTGGGTACCTGGCCTGAGACACATGTGAATGCTGAGAGAATGTAGGAGGCTTGACTCTGGTCTGTGGAGGGACTGTGCCTGGCCGAGAGGGGTATGAGCAGAGAAGCCCAAGCCTCCTGTATAAGGACTATGTATATAGGAACTGGTGTATGGTGTTAAGGTAGTATATATGAGGCATAATGGTGGAGAACTGATTGAGTGAAGATTCCCTTGTGAATGTGACTGTTGGGCCAGGATCCTGCAGAGACTTACCCTGGACCCGATTGTCCCTGTTACATGTGTACAAATTGGAAAAGCTTGGGGGGAAATGTGCTCTAGTTTATTCCTTCCCCGGCGTAAAACCATCTGAATCATAGTTTGTTGACAGAAAAGACTTGTAAAAAGTTCATTGAGATGATCTGAAAGCCCCGTGACAGCCAGCATCTTCCAAAGACAGTCATGTCATATGGTACCAAGCACATTTCTGCAGTCAGGAAATGATTGAAATGATCAGTGGATGATTGTACTCTGCGTTTTTCAGTGATGTGATGGATCTTCGTGACTAGACGTACCTCATCCCCCTCTGAAGCCAGCTTGCTGTGGTGGGAGTTCTGCCTCTGCCATTTGCTTTGTGTGAAGCTGGACTGTACACAGCAGGACTTTGGGTGTTTAGACAAACGCCTCTCCACTCATCACCCACCCATCATGCATGTTGCAGGACTGCATAGGGTGCCAGTGTGGCCCTGCAACATGCGTGATAGGTTGGTAAAAACACCCTTTGCTTGCATGTCATATCAGAGAGACAATGGGATGGTTATGTCTCCATCCTTTAATAAGAGGAGAGGGATTGTTTTTCTGGCCAATTAATAGTGTTCCATCCATCATTCCAGACTTTCCATGTAAGATCAATATGGCAGTCACCAGTTGCTTTTAACAATTCTGCTGGCATGTTGTCTACCCGTGGCGATTCCTATGCTCCAGTTTCATAATGGAGGGAACCGCTTCCTTTCACAGGATTGATGGGCCGAACGCCATACTCTATTGTCCTGGGTTGTACGTGACTGTTGAGACATACAGGTTGGGACAGTAGTCTCTCTACTGGTGTTTGGGATCATGACCTTCATTCAGGGCTGGCCCTACGGAAGGTGAGGCCTGGGACAGAACCAGGGCACAGGATGGGGCGAGTGGCCAGAGTGGGGCCCCACACGACCGGCAGCTGCAGTGGTGCAGCACTTACTGCTCCCTTCCCCCTCCTGGAAGTGCCCCCTCCCCTCACTGCCCCTTCCTAGAAGTGCCTCCTCCCTGCTCAAAGAAGCCTCGGTCAGAGCCATAGGGGTGATGCGCCGTGTTGCAGTGGGACTTAGTGGGGGAGCAGTGCTGCTAAGCTAGGACCCTGCTCTCCCCACAGAGACTTGCTGAGTGCTTCTATGGCTTTGACTGGGGCTTCTGTGAAGAGGGAGGGGGTACTTCTGGGAAGGGCCTGGGAGCGCAGTGTGGTGCCATGCTGCTGTAGGTGCCATGTGGGTGGGGCCTTGCTCTGCCACCTTCCTGCCCTGGAATTCACTCCCCCACCTGGGACATTAGGCGGGAGGGTGGCGGGGGCCTGGGGTCGTTGCCTTGCCTGCCACTGCCTAAGGCTGGGCCTGCCTGAGGACTCTGCTATTATGATCCAATTGTGTGCAAATATAGTAAAATCATTTTGGGGAAAATGTCTGATAACTGTCCATATATCTTTGGTACTATTACTTTTTGCCTCCTATCCCATGACTTTTTAATTTCCACAAGAGCTTCTCATGAAGGACCTTATCAAATGCTTTCTGAAAATCCAGATACATTATATCAACCAGCTCTTCCTTATCCACATGTTTGTTCACACCCTCAAAAAATTCCAATAGATTAGTGAGGCACAACTTCCCTTTGCTAAATCCATGTTGACTCTTCCCCATTAACCCATGTTTATCAATATGCCCCATGATTATGCTCTTAATAATAAGTTCCCTCATTTTACCCAGCACAGACGTCAAGCTCACTGGTATAGTTTCCAGAATCGTCTGTGGAGCCCTTTTAAAATATCAGCGTTACATTTGCTACCCTCCAGTCCTTGGGTACAATGGCAGATTTTAGTGATAGGTTACAAATTACCAGTAGTAGGTCTGCAGTTTCATATTTGAGATCCTTCAGAACTCTGGGGTGTATACCATCTGGTCCCAGTGATTTGTAACTATTTAGTTTGTCAATTTGTTCTAGAACCCCTTCCCGAGTCACGTTGATCTTTAACATCACCTACAAAGATCAGTTCCGGCATGGGTATCTCCCCAACATCCTCTGCTGTAAATACTGAAGCAAAGAATTAATTCAGTTTCTCTGCAATGGCCTCACTTCCCTGAGCACCCTTTTTGCCCCCTGGTCATCTAATGGCCCAACTGACTTTCTAGCAGGCCTCTTGCTTCTGATGTATTAAAAAAAGTTCTTATTACTAATTTTTGCCTCTTTAACAAGTCTCTCTACAAATTCTGTCTTGGCCTGCCTTATTAATGTTTTACATTTAATTTTCCAGTGCTTATGCTCTTTTCTATTTATTATTATTTATTACTATTATTACAAGCATTTGTATAGTGCCAGCAGCGTACCTGGTGCTTTACAGAACAGTAAGATAGACGCGGTCCCTGCTTACGGCTTACAATCTAATAGACATGGAGAGGGGAGATAAGGAGAGGGGACAGATAACCCCTCCACCTGCCCCCTCGACCCAATCCCCTCCCGCCTCCTGACCTCCATTGCTCCCACTGTCACCCCCCCCCCCTTTTACATGTCATTAATCTCTCCCTCTCCACTGGCTCCTTCCCCTCCGCCTTCATGGAGGGGTTGGAGGAAGAGAGCAAAGAGGAGATTTCCTTGAGGAAATCCTGGCGCTATACAAATGCTTGTAATAATAATAATAAATAAATTCGGGAGGCAGGAGGGAAGGAGGAGAGGGGGGAGGGGGTAGTGAGGGAGCGGGGAGAGGAGATGGATGGGAAGAAATGTCCTGGCAGATCTTGGCAATCTTTGAGGTGAAGAATGACGCGAGATCCTGAGCAGAAGGGGAAGAGGGTGCAGGGGGGCTTGAGAAGGGAGTCAAAGATGGAGAAGAGGTGGCGGGAGTCACGAGAGTAGGATTCAACCTGGGATGCATAGTAGTGTTGCTTTGCCAGGGAGATAGCAGAGGAGAGGGAGGAAAGGGAGAATTTATAGTGGAGGAAGTCAGGGTGGGAGCGGGATTTGCGCCAGAGGCATTCAGCAACCCAGGAGCAGGAGCGGAGGTAGCGGATAGTAGGAGTGAGGCAGGGACGGAGGTTTTGCAGTCAAATGGGGTGAGAGGAGAGGGGGCAAGTGAGTTGAGGGTCGTGGTGAGAGAGGCGTTGAGAGAAGAGATGGCAGTGTCAGGGGAAGAGGAGGAGAAGACAGGAGGGAGGAGGGGGGAGAAGGAGGAACAAAGTCTAAAGGGTTAATAGCCTGCAAATCATGGAAGAGGCGTGGAGCTGGGGAAGAAGATGGGGCTTGGTGGGAGATTGGCCTTTTTAAAGGACACCTTTTTGGCTCTAATAGTCTCCTTTACCTCATTAGGATTAGCTTTTTTAAAGGACACCTTTTTGGCTCTAATAGCCTCCTTTACCTCACCATTTAGCCATGCTGGCATCCCCCTGCTACCTTTTTTAACCTGTGGAATACATTTAATCTGGACTTCCAAAATAGTCTCTGTGCCTCTTGTAGATATTTAATCCTTGCCACTGTTCCTTTTAGTTTCCTTCAAACTAGTTTCCTCATTTTAACATAGTCTCACTTTTTAAAGTTAAATGTTACTGTGGTAGTTTTATTTACCATTCTCTCTCTAGTAATTATCTGAAAATTGATTATATTATGATCACAATTGCCAAGCGGTTCCACCACCGTTACCCTTAGCATCAGGTCCTGCGCTCTATTTAGGACTAGATCTAAAGTAGTTCCTCCTCTCATTGGTTCCATCAGCTGCTCCAAGAAGCACTCCTCCAGTTCTGCCACTCTAGCTTCCAGTGACCACATGCATTCTCTGAGAGCTAAGAGCTCTTTGAACCGGGTGCACACGTATGACCTCTCCCCAACAGGAAAATAATCATACATGTTGCACTCTGTGCAAAAGACTGGATAAACACCATCCCTCTGTTGTCTGCATCTTTCTTTCTTTCTTTCTTTAAAAGTGTGTGGGGGTGGGGATGCTTAAACCTAGTTTTGGTCCTAGTTAAAACAAGAAAGAGCTAATCTTTCTGAATTGCTAAACTCTGGGGCCTTTTAGGTTAGGGATTAAGTGGACAGGTATTTAGCCTTTGGGGTTGGGATTTAGGCATGCAATTACATCAATTTGAGTTAAATGCTACCTCCCTACTATGGGACTAACTACCACAACATTTTTCAAGGGTTATACAACTAAATAGGGTTGCAACTTGCTAGTTTAATCTAGAGCAGCTAGATGAGGATGTCAAACTCACATCAACAGAACCTCCCCTGCAAGCTTCCTCCCATGGCGAACTCCCAGGCAAACTCCCCTGTTTTCTGTCCCTGCGTGTTGCAAGCTCCTGTGTCACTCAGTGCCTGCTCACCTTCTGAACATCACTAGTTATGCTTCTAATGCTGCAGTCCTCAAACCAGTTAATCCAAATTATCCCCATTGGGTTCAATGGGACCGTATCTGAGTAAGTTGTTTGAGGATTGTCGTCTAACTAGCCCTGACGTGTATTTGCATGTGGAAAAAACCTGTTCATCTGACTGGTTTGCATGCCTAAATACTTATATGTATGTACAATCAGTATGTAAATCTATTCTAAAGTAGCCTCAGTTCTAAAGTAAATCAGTTGTAAAGTAACCTCAGTCTGTAATTATTATTCTTTAAAAAAAAAAAAGTCTGCTACTCCATCACTATTAGATTTTTTTTTTAAAAAAAGACGACACTGCTTTTTGACCCAAGACAATGATTTGTGCTTTCTCTGCCAGCTCTGCAGTTAGTTGTAGCAGCAGTGAATACAATACCAAATGCTATTCTCAGATAAGAGCTATGCTGACTGACACAGTTGCTGCTCCTGCACCAGGATCCGATATGCTTTGTCCCAATGAGGTGCTCTATTGGTTGAAGCCATTAAGCAAATACAATTTTAGCTCCATTCAAAAGACTGCAGTCAAAGAAAGCTATTAAAAATAATAATAATCTGCATTTGCCAAATGGAAAAGGAGCAGATTGGTAGTGGAAGCATTGTAATGTTCAGGAATTCTAGGCAGCAGAGATTAAAAATAATGATAAAAATTGTGCAAGATTATGTGAAAGTGTCCTTTAAACAGTGGGAACTTTAAACACGGAGCATTTTAAGCACATACGTTTGGCTCCCTGTGACCTTCAGATCCCTCTTAAAAACCTACCTCTTCCATCTGGCTTTCCCTAGCTACTCGCCCCCATAGATTGCTCATTGATGTTTCTCCCTGTACTGTCTTATCATTCAGGATTCCTCTTCTCCCCTTGTAACTAAGCTAAACATGTGCACCTGCAGCTTCACAGCTTCATCAATGTCTTCCCTACATGCCCCTTCCCCGTGTCCATTCTAGATTCTAGGTGCTGCAAGGACTCGTCTCTAATCACAGCTTTTCAGTGCTCGGCACATTGCTGGCAATATAAAATAATAATAATAATAATAAATAATTTTTGTAAAGACAATAAGAAGCTTTAATTTGTACTATACAAATTCAGCAACAAAAATAACTCGCTCAATTGTGTCGAATCAAGGCTACAGTTGAAATAGCCCTTCCCTTGTCTAGACACCTCACTATTTGGGCCAAAAGCATGTCGCTCCCGAATTGTCCAGAGAAAATGGTTTCTACTCTGTGGGTGAAAACAAATGAGACGTTGCCGAACAGGCTCCCCAGGCTGCCCCAGGGAGGACTGCTTCAGCCACTACTCCTCAGCGTGGTGGGGAGGGCGGTTCATAAAAGCAGCCCCCTCCCTGTAATCCGGGCATGGGGGCTGCCGTCACAGGTTCCTCCATGGCATGGGTTGGTCGTGGAGCCGTCCACAAAGGCCAGGATGGCCGGATCCCCACCATGCAGCAGGATCAGGCCCTTGGGCAGAGCTGCCGCAAAACAGCTGATGGGGGAGCAGAGGCGTGCCCTCACCCGGCCCAGCTGTGCATGCCAAACAGCTGATTGGGGGTGCTCTTCTGGGCCCTTACATCAACTGTTTGGCAACTGGTGTGAAGATGCTCTTCCAGGCCCAATCCTCTGGCCCCACCTCGCCTCCTGGCAGGGCTGAGTGGGGGTGGGGGCTGAATGCCAGGAGGGAGATGGTTAGCCTGGTTTAGCCCAGGTGGGCGGGCCTTTGTATGGGCTGTGTTGCCAACCGCTGCTGGCCCACGCATCCCATAGCAGCCAGCTGCTCACCCTGAGACCATAGCGGGCAAACCTCTGGTGACAACCTACCAGACAAACAGGTGACTCCCAGGCTACAGCGGGCTAATGTCTCATTTGTTTTCTCCCTATATTCCTTTCCATTTGGCAATTCCACTGCACAAGATAACATTTCCTTTACAAACCGCTGACTCTGGTGTTTCTTTTGTGCCAGAACGTGACTGGCTGCGAGTCTGGTTGGTCTTCATTAGGAAAACAAATGGGAACTTGAATTTGGGGCTTGCCCACACATTGTGGTAAAGGATACAATACTACAGGGTTTCCATTGTGCTCTACCCCAGAATGTGATGCTGGCTACTTTTCATTTCCCATCTGCAGAACCATTACCCTTAATGAGCATTCACACATTTAATTATCTAGGTGTGAGGTAGTTTGTAGTTATTTTTAATCATGGGTATATTAATGTAATGTTTGAATGCTCGTAATAAGTAACATTTCTGTATATAGGGAGTGGGCGGTAACTAACCACACATTCCCATTGCTGTATGTGTACTTACAATATCACAAGGGATTGTATCCTTTACTGTAATGCATGAATAATATGCTAGAATACCGCAGTGTGTTGTGCTGTTGTCCTCAGTTACCGAGGATAACTCTCTTTGACTCAGACATGAAACAGGCTGACTGGGACAACGGATGAGGAAAATTCAGCTGCCTTTCAAACAAACAGAGAGGCTGTGTCATGCTGTTTTGGTTTTATATGGGATTTTTCAAAAGCTAAATTCTGACCCGCATCACTAATCTTTGTAGGCCTACCACAATAACCAAATCTGATTTAAACCTCTAACGTACTAAAGACTGAGGTCAGTTACTGAAGTAAATCTATGGCCCCATAGGAAAATTTGCTGAATTCTTTTCCATTTGTGTGTGCGTATACAGGAAAAATACTTATTAACAGTATTGTGATTCTTTTCCTTCTGTTTCACATATTTTCATCACTTTTTTTTTTTTTTTTGCAAAAGTAACATTTGGGGAAATTTTGAATGTATTTTAATTTGCATTTTCTCCCAACCTTCTATGCTCTTGAGACACTTTTCTGTTGCACCTGACTAATGGTAATGGCAGGAATACCACTTAGGGTGATTTCAGACGTTACGGAGCCCGTTGGCCCCGTACCGAAATCACCCAATTCATTCCCCGCCGGGGTCACCCCGTCACGCCATATCAGACGTGCCAGGGGATCCCGGCGGGGAATCTGGGAGGGGGCGAGGCCACGTGGCGCAACGTGCGGCCGCACGGCCCCGCCCCCTCCACGCTCCCCGCTGCCCGCCCTCTGGGGAGACGGGCGGGCAGCGGGGCCAATGCGGCCGCAGCGTCCGGCCGAATTCGCCACGGCCCGGGATCCCGCCGGTGATCCCGGGCCATGGCGCCCAGCCAGACGTTACTTTTTGTTGGTCCCCGCTGGGGATGTCTTTGACCATGCTTCCCGGGACATTCCCCCCGCTAGCCCGGGAAGCATGGTTCAAATTGACTCCATGGGGTATTGACCGTGGCGAACATCTGGCGGCCGCCAAACAGACGTTCGAGACACATTGACCACAGGTGGGTATTCACCGTGGTTCACTGTGATCTCGTAACGTCTGAAAATACCCTTAGTCTCACAAAGTTGGAAGGATGAGAATTAATGCCCAGAATTGCTTCCCATACAATTAAAGTTAGAAGGAGGGAAGGAGACCCAGATGGATGGAAATACCCATATGCTGAGAGTCATTAGGCTAAATATGAAAAATATTTATAGGATGAAGCGAACAAGCTTCTGAAAATAGTTTGGGTGATTCACAAATATTACCAAGGATAAATAATCTGCACAAGGTGCAAGAGAGTGGAATGCTGCGACCTTCCTCCACATTTACAATTATGGTAAATAAATGGATCCAAGCAGTTAAATTTTTAAAATAATGTGATTATGTTTAAGATTAAGGGTGCCAGTGATCCTAATGACATCTGTTGGACTATCTGTGCTTATAGCTAAGCATACACTTACATTATTTGCCATATCAGAGCCTTGTGACCCCTCTTCAGCCCCAAACCTGATAACATTTGCAGGAGTTATTCTACAAACATTAGCATGACTATGGGTGTTTTAAATTGGGGGGTGTATCCTGCAGTCAGTACGTGGGGTGAGTGTCGGCGGCATCATGGGTGGGGGAGCACTTCAAAGAGTGGTCCCATGCATGTTCGCCCCATCCATGCACCGATCATCCCATCCCCACACGGGGCACTCTGGCTTTTTCTGGAGTGCCTCGTACGTGGACATTATGGCTGGTGCGTGGCTCACGAGAACGTGGCCCCCCCCAATTCACATGAGCGCTTCCCCGCGTGGACGGTGGGTGTCCATGCATGGGGGTGTCTCGTTTAAAAACACCCGATGGCTTTCAAGGGCTTGACTGTTAACATTCCACAATTCTTTCCCTAAATATAGATTATCAGTCTTGAGATATTGGCTGTATCTGATCTAAGGGGGAGAGGAACATAAATTTGCCTGCACTATCAAATAAATTTGTCATTCCTCTCCATAGGGGTTGGTTGGTTGATTTTTTTAATCCTAATGTGCAGGGTTGTTTAACAGTTGCTGTGTCTCCCACCTCAGAGGTGGCTGCATTTCATTTCTGGTTAAAGCCTGACATGGAGACAGTGGGACTGTTTCCCCTAACTTTGGATCCAGCATAGAACGCTTTGGATGTGAAACTTCTGCTAGAGAAATAACATACTAACGTAGGCCCTTTTCACACAGACACTCTACACTGATGAAATGGGTATTACATTTTATTATACATGTTGCAGGGCACCCATAGAGCACACCTGCAGCCCTGCAACATGTATAATAAAATGTAACACCCATTTTATCAGTGTTTGAGTGTCTGTGTGAAAACCAAGTTCATTAACAAAATGTCTGAAGCTTTTTTTTATTTTCCTTTTCCTGCATGCAAATCATCCCCTCCCTGTGCTAGAACAGCTTGCTATTTGCAGTATTGCAAGGCTTGCTGTTGCATGAGTCAGCGAGTATTATTACACGGATGTGGGGGTGCTCAACCACAGAGTAAGTCCGGGGGGTAAACCCCTGCATCTGCCTGCTTGCAGTCGTGTCTGGGTCTGGTTTGGGTTTGGGTCCGGGTGTGGGCAGCCTGTTCTGTTGGTGGTGCCCTGGGATGTTCTAGAACTCTGCTAGCAGGGCTGGAACAGAGCAGGCAGTGCCTGCTCCACTTTTGCTCTGACTACACATCTGGCAGCCTCTTTTTACGTGGACGGGTCGCCCAGGTGTGAGGCGGAGCAGAGCTGTGGGTACTGTCCGTGTAAAGGCACTCGGTGGGTACTTTTACATGTGACAGCTTTTCAGCCATCACATCCCAGGGTAAGAGCCCTCACCCTGGGAAGGAGTCTGCCTGGCCGTTGAACACACGTTCCGGCAGCTGGGACTGGGGAGGGGGTGGGGAGGGGACAGTGAACATGTGGATGTGGGTCTGCACGGCCCTGCCTCCCGCACTCCTAAGTGCGGCCCCACCTCCTCCTGACGGGTGGGTATGGTGGCCTGTGAGGCCACTGCACCCACCTGGAACTGCTCCGGCCATCAGGTGGGATTAGGTGGAACGGGCCATCAGACGTGATGGCCCGCTCTACCATGGTCTAGGGAAGCCTACCTCATATTGTGGCAGGGCTTAACTCGGGATGTGCGCTGGCAGGGAGCCCAGCACACATGTCGGGTTAGCCCTGCCACGGTCTGGGGTTACCTCTGCTCCCGCCTGTGGTGAACATCTGGTGGGTGGGAGCAGCCGTGACACCACCGCCTGTGGCCACACTGGAGTAAGCGTGGCCACGGACTGTGGTGTTACATCTGAATACTCAGTGTCTCTGTCTTGAGTGGCACTGCCAGAGATGTATGAATAAGCTTGGCATTGAAGTAGTTAAGAACAATATTTATACAAGCAATTGGTGTACTTTATATGGCAGGTGGCACTCAATTATATTTAAGAACCCCTTTAGGGGAGAGAAGTCAATTATCAACATACTAGCATGCGGGAGTATGTAGGTCATCTGAAAACATATGCTTAGATTTTTGCAAATGGTATAATAATAGTCCATTATTGTTTAGGAAGATTTTATATCTCCAAATGTTGTTCTAACACAACATGCAACTGGTAGGGAAACAATATGTTTTTATTTGAGTTGCAATCAGCACTGTTTTTATGGTATAACTTTTTTAACCAGAATTTATTTCTGTGACCAAAAATATAGCTTCTCTGCCAAACAAATATTATTCTGCAAACCTCACACTACAAGAACCATTTTTAAAAATGAAAGCGGCATGACATCCAGTGCCTGTTTCTTTATTGCAAATGAGACTGGTTAAATTAACTGTGCAGAGCAGTGAGATGTTAGACTGATTTCTTCTTAGATATGCACGCCAGAGGCGAGGCCATTAAAACCTCCCTCATGTGCGTGGTTACATAATTGAGGGTGAAAAGACAATGACGGGCCAGGAATTGAGAGCTTTTTTGTGAAGATAAGGAAGGATCAAGTTGCCAGGGGGGAAAAATAACAAAAAACACCATGGAAAAAGTGAATGACTCCATCTGTAGTTCTAAAATCACTTACTCTTGAGTAATTCCATTGATTTCAGTGAAACAATTCTGGAGTATGTTTTGAAAAAAGTGACATTAATTGTGTCTTGGGGTGTTTTTTCTACCCCCGTCCTCAGCACTGACATTTCTGGAATGTGTAAGCTAACATGGAATGTGATGGAGTATTTTTTTAACCCCAGGCTTTAACCTGGGGTTCAAAAAATACCCCATGGCAAAACGTATTGGGATAGTTTTTTACTGTAGGGTTTTTTGTTCACAAAACAACAACAACAACAAAAACGGTGAATGGTAACCAAATTATTGTGTAGCTGGGTCCGGGTGACAATGTCTTAAAAGGGCAAAGTTGGAGAGCCACTAATTTGCAAGTTTTTGTGAGAAATGCGCATCTGGGGTAGGAAAATACCCCCAGAAAATGCATAAGGGGGTATAGAAGAATTTCCAAACTGGGGAATAACTTGAAACATATATTACGCTTCTCTGATGGCCAATGGCCATACAGTAATCTGACTTCCCTTCTTCAGATTGCCCCTCAAGACTCCATTTATTAAGGCTTTTTCTTCAGGCTTCTAATTTAACAGTAGTCTTTAAGCTACTGCTCTTGTGCTCACCCCATTGCCGTGCATATGGCATCAGCTCAGCAGCTTTCGGATTGCAATGTGTATATTTATCCAATCCTTATTTATCATCTTGCTATAGACCACTACCAACATCTTCACAGATGGGCCTTTATTCTTACTAGAGCAAATGACATGGGGTCATGACAAATTGTGTGCAATGATGAAGCCAGAATTTCACGTATGATATATTTGTAACTGTTTGAAATAGGGCTGGTCCAAAAGCACCTTCCACTTAATGAAGTTTTTAAAAAACTGAATTGGGTGTGTAGCAGGGAGCAGTTCTGCGAGACTGCTGCCTCTTTAAGAAGGGGGCTGTGTGGGCCAGCCAGAGGGCTGGGCATGCACAGGGGTGTGACAGAACCAGCCTCATAGCTGGGGATCAGCCGGTAAGGAAACAGGCTGAGAGACCCTGTGACAGAGTGGGCAGGATACTGGCCCTTTAAGGCTGAGGAAAGGAAGCCTGACCATGCCCACTCTGCCAGTATATAAGGAGAGACAAGGCAACAAAGAGGCAGTCTCTGCCTGGGAGCAGAAGGGGCAATATCTCCCTGGAAAAAGCCTAAAGCAGAGCTTTCCTGCTATGTGCTCTCCAAGGTGCTGAAGGCTGGAGAACCAGAGTGGACCCAGGCAAGTAGGATAGACTGTGCCCAGGAGGGAGCCTTTTGCCTGGGGAAGGCTTGGCCAGAGCCTGGCGTTGAGTCCTGGCTGGATGGACTCTGGGGGGATTGTTCTAGGTTGCTCCTGTGCCTGAACAAGACTGTGCTGGGCCTGCAGGGTGGAGGCGGATGAGCCAGCAGCCCCAGGGATTGTGGACACTGGACTGTATCTAATAAAGGTGTGTGGATTTGATACCCTCTGGACTGGTAGTGTTGGATCCTACAGGAGGGTACCCCCTTCCTCAGAGGGGGATTCTGCCAAGGACAAAGGGCTGAATAGGCATAGCAAAGGGGTTGGCTAATTCCCCAGAGACATCCCAGTGCCCCTGTGTGGCCCTGGGAACACCCCTTGCTACAGGGTGAAATTCAGGTTTTTTTCTTTCTATCAGGCTTTTTTTTATCAGAACCCCCAAATTTCAGTATTCTATGTGGGATATACTAGAGGTTCCTGAACAGCTGGGTGAGAATCCCAAACGGAGTCATGTCATCTGTGGAAGGAGTGATGACTTCAATTGAATTCCTTTGGGTAAAAACCGAGAAGATGGTGGCCTGCTGTGCCCTGCATTTTCATGCTTTGGTCTGTGAGCCACTAGCATATCCGTTAAGGGCCTGCCAGATGTTGGCCTGGGATTGCCCCAGGTCATGTTGGATGATAGCCTGGGCTCTGACCCCTGGATTAGCTTCAGGTCACAGCCTGGGCTAGCTCCTGCCTGATAGGGGGAAAACGGGCCGCAGTGAGTTATTGCATGTGGTGTGGCCTGCCATGTCCTGGCCTGGATTGGGTCTGCCATGGCTGCCTGTCATGGTGGTACGGGGCTGGACACAACCCGAGGGCAGGGCTGTCTGACTGCGTGGTTCCTACATCTGCCTGCCCTCCCTGCTGGGCAGGCCATGGGAATGTGTGGTGAGTGGCCCAACCCAGTCGAGATGGTGTTCACCGCAGTTTCCTACCCTAACTTGGCACGGGTTGCTGTGGCAGCACGGTTACTTCCATACTGTGTTGCTCTCTGGGATCTAGAGATTATACTTGTGTCTCAGAATGGAATCGTAAAGGCAGACACTAGGGGAACCACTGGAATACATCGTGTATGCTCTTGCACAATCGTTCTCTTCATACATGATTTGGGAGCCTAAATTGTCTTGAGTTTTAACGGGTTCCCCATTTAAAATGGATTTTAGGTTATTTTATTTTATTTATTAATGTCGTGGAGCACTCTGAGCACCATTTTACACTATATAAATAATTTTAAAAAGTTATTAACATTATATGTATGAGCAAGGAATATTGCCCCTAGTGGATACACAAGAAGGTGATACTACCCATTATAAATGACAAGTGTTCTAATTTTTCCAGGAGTATATTTTATGTGTATATATTTTTTCTACAGATTGTCTCTGTAATTCACAGTACCAGTGCAGTGTGTGTCATTTTCCTTAGGTTTAAATTTCTATTGAAGATCAATTTTCTTAGATTTGGACTAAAATTAAAGTTTTGACCAATGACCTTGATGCCCCATTAATGACCGTCATATAGGCAAATTCAGGTCTCCTTCTGAGGAGGTGCTGAATGCCTGCAACTCCTTCTGAAGTTAGCACTTTTTGGGGTGAATCCTTATACATTGATAAAAGAGTTTATTAGACCTTTAGTAATTTACCAGGTTACAATAAATTTGAACAGAACTAATTCATATTAAAATTAAACAGAACTAATCCTCATAGCGTCTGCGAAGTCACGCCCGGCGGAGCTGTTTCGGGTGGTGCGGGGGCTGGTCAGTCCGGCCTCCCTCCGCCTGGATGGGGACTTGTCCCAGGCCCGCTGTGAGGAGTTTGTCACCTACTTCGCAGACAAGATCACTCGGATTCAGACCGACTTTGATGTGGGATTAGGGGCAGTAGGTAGAGAGCACAAGGTATTGGAGGCCCTGCCTGGTCCATCTTTGTGGGGGGAGTTTCAGGAAGTGATGTCGGCCGATGCGGCGGATGTCTTGGGGTCTGTGAGGGCCACTTGTTGCGAACTTGATCCGTGTCCGTCCTGGTTGGTGAAAGCCTCCAGGGAGAC
>QEPC01012468.1:2981376-3023169 GCA_003113815.1 Sphenodon punctatus | reverse complement strand
CCCAGGCCTTTGGGAGGGAGGGTGAGTAGGGTGGGTTTTAATTCCCCCACCTACTTTTGGATTTTTAGTGTTTTGTTTTGCCCTGTATATTAATTATGTATAATGTTTATGGTTGTTTTAAATTGTTTTTACATTGTTTTAAAGATTGTTGGAAGCCGCCCCGAGCTGTGTGCAGGAGGGGCGAGGTAGAAGTTTTATAAATAAATAAATAAATAAAAATAAATAAGTGGGGTAATGCTGCCCAAGGCAGGGCAACCCGTGTGGCTGGGCTCGGTTTCCTGGCCACATTCGGAGCAAGGCTGCGGAGCCATGAGCAATGTACGGTAGCACCTGTTGTGTGCGGCCATGTCACAGCCAGGGGGCTCTCAGTTGGGCTGGGGGGGGAGACAGGCACTCCTGTGGGCGGCGCCTCGACTCCGATGGGCCAAGCCACCTGGCTTCCCTGCACTTGTGTGCTTGGCTCCTGTGCTAGCCCTCACTGTGGCGGGGCCGATTGCCCACCACGGGGCTGTGTGGGGATCGAGCTCTGACAAGCTCTGGAGTGGGGTGCGTGGCTTTAGGGTCAGGGAGCGTGGCTTCTAGGCCTGGCTTGGGCCTTAGCAATTCCTTTTTCCCTTCTTCTTTTTTAAAAACAAATGAAACATTGCTTGTATCCCTGTGTTTTGTGTGCTTGTTTGTATACACACAAGATGGAAATGGATGCGTGGCAAACCTGGTCTGCTACTTTGGAAAAAACAGGGGCACCAGTTCTGAATTTTATCCCATACATAGCCAGTATCCTACTTGGATCCTGGTCCTGGGGCTGCTGTGCAGGCCGGAGGGAGATGCTGTCTTACTCCCTGCCTAGTGGCTATTTGGTGGGAAGTAGGATGGCCCCGGCACCAGGCACATACAGTAGACAAGGTGGGCTTTCTTTGGATACCAGCAACATCCCATCTCTCTTCCTGGAGTGTTCTATGGAAAGCCCTGGCAAGGAAGAACCTGGGGTGTTGCCAGAAAAGTGGTGGTTGCACCCCCAGGTCTTTCAGCAAATGTGAATTCCTGCTACAGACGCCCTCATGTGCGCCATGTCCTTGGTATGTGTGGAAACACCCTAAGAGGTTTAAGGGCGAAAGCCAATGTGAGACCAGGACCACTTTCTCACGGGGCTAAACGCACAGCACTTGGCTCCGGGAAAAACTCAGGGAGGCAAATGCTGCGCAGCTTTTGTCTTGTGAGAAAACAAAGCTGTGCAGCTTTTCCTCCGCTCATGCAGAGGACACAGAGCCTCCACATGATCGGTGGCAAAGCCATGCAGCTTTGTTTTCTCACAAGACGAAAGCTGCGCCTGTCTCTTATACACATCTAGATGTGTATAAGAGACAGGTGGTGCACTCCTCCCTCTTGGCAAACTTAGGGTATTGGTGTTCCTGTGGGTTGGGGGTTTTTGAGTCCTTCCCCCCTCTCCTTCCTTACGAAGGTCCCATTTCCCTAACACCCACTGTCCCCTCTCCCGGTCTCCCCCTCCTTGTCTTTTAGATTGTAAGTCACAGGCAGGGACCGCATAGTGCCAGGCACATGACCGGCGCTATATAAATGTTTATAATAATAATAATAATAATCCCCCTCCCCTGCAAGCATAGCACTCCTCTCGTTCCCTGTGATGAGCTGGGTTGCCTTCAGTATCTGAGAGAAAGCCCAAACAAGACCCTGAAGGAATCGCCTACCCCGTGGCATCGCCCGAGATGAGGAACCCCAGCCAAGGGCCGGGCTCACACCCCCTTTCCCTTTCCTCCCCCTCCTCCTACCCCATTCCCCGTAACAGTGGCTTGAGGATTGTGGCTTTAGTGCATGATCCCAGTGGCTGCTTAGCGCCGGTGCTGGCACTGACTGCCCCAAGGTAATGAAACAGACTTGCTGCCGCAGCACTAACAGCTTGCACCAAACAGCCACAGGATTGCGCTGCCCGTGCGAGGGAGAGATTGGATTAGAACTCAAGAATTCTTGGCTCCAAGCCCTGGGTTTCTTATCTTGCATGGTCTTGTGATGAATTGCTGAGCTGCTGCTTAATGATACTTCTGAGACTCCTTCTTTTCCACCATTTTTGCTACACTCCAATATTGGACTGTGCTAGTGATCCGGCCATGTGATTCTAGCGTCGCAAGAGGAACTGTACTAGCTTTAACAGGTTTTAGACACTAGAGCCCTGAAAAACCTTTGACTGCCTTTGCTATCATGCAGTTTCTATGGACACCAATATTTTGTGTCAAGTGTAATCTTGATGTGATTGTCTGTACTGGATAGATAGAGGAAATGGAGAGCAAGCCTGAATTAGTTAGAAATTTGGACTGCCTTCTTGGAAAGAATAAGATTAAGATGTAGAGAATTTTAAATCAAAGGCTCCTGGGCTCAGCACTTCTGATTTGCAGAAGCTTGTTTTTAGGGGGAAATTATTTTGTGCCCCTTTTTGTGTTCCTTCTTCATGATGTCGAAAGGCCTGATGTTTTTATACTTATTCCTGGCACGTCACGTAGACGCCTTATCTCCAAAGGTTTTGGCTGCCCAAGGCATGGCAGCCTGCGTGCTGGGTCCCCTTCTGCCTTGCCGTGCGGTGAGTTCTGCAGCAGAGATTTGAGTGGTGGGTGCTGTCGCCTCTTGCGCACTGCTGCCCATTGTGCGCTGCCACATCATGGCTGGGGGCGGGATTTTTGTGGGGCTGGGGGCGGGAGGCAGAGCAGGGCCCAGCACCCACTTGTGCGGCCAGCACCCTGGCCCACCTCATGCCATGGTAGGAGCTCAGAGCGGCCCGGCTGCCCTGTGGGGAGGCTAACTGTCTGCCAAGGTCCCCATGCTGGCCCTGCAATGTGGTGGCAGTGCTTGCCTGCCATGCCGGGATGGCCCTAGGCATGTGCAACATGTGCGGTCGCACATGGGCCCGCGGCTGGGGGTGGCAGCCCCGGCAAACTCTTTAAATTATGCAAATTAGGTCCTGCACCAAAACTTCGCACATGGTCCCGTAAATCCTGGGGCCGGCCCTGCTGCCATGGGGCCCCGTGGGGGATCAGGCCCTTCCAACGCGTGGGGCTGCACCCAGATTTTGTCCTTGTTATGTTTGATAAACACAAACACTTGTTGAACAGCCTGGCTAGAGATTACTCCTTCTGTGACCATAATTAATCAGGTTAACTTCCTTGATGCTTGGAATAATGTAATTGTAGATGGTGCACAGACATCTGTGGAGCTTTCCAGGAAAAAATTGTGGAGGCAAGGCATGAATTTCTAATCTTACAGACACATTTTTAAAAAAATATATATTTTTTTTTAACAAAGAAATTACCCACATGTTTAAATGCTTCTACCAGGAGCTGTGCACGAAAACTCCCAGATTAGTAAAACTCCCTTATCAAGATTTTACTAATCTGTTTGTTTAGGTTCCACAGGTTTCAGATGGGGGAGGAGGGCCTGGAGCAGCATGCATTCTCCTGACCTGCCCCCACCAGCTGTTTGTCGGGGAGCCAGGGAAAGTGCGTGCTGCTCTGGGCCCCCTCCCCCTCTCCATCACCTACGAGAGTAAACTACCACTCAGTGATTGCCATCCTCGGACCACTTACTCTGCCATCAGTGGGACTAGAGGGGGTCTCTATGGGTACGACCACACGAGATGGGCTGGGGAGGCCACCGCTCGTTGGGTAGCTTTACTCCTCCCTTGGCAAACGAACCACATGATACCGTGGTTTGTGTGCCCAGAGCCCGCCAGATGTTTGTCCCACCCCATGGGGGGCAGGCAGCTAGTTGCTCCATGAGGTGTCTTTGGGAAAATCCCGAGGACACATTGTAGAGCAGCCTTGCCTCCAAGTGGGTTCGATCTTGTCTCCGCTGTTGTTTAACATCTATATGCAGCCCTTGGGGGAGGTCGTGAGAAGGTTCGGGGTGCGATGTCACCAGTATGCTGATGATACTCAGCTGTACCTCTCGTTTTCTACTGACCCAGACCCTGCTGTCTCGGTGCTATCCCAATGTTTGGAGGCCGTGGCGGATTGGATGCGGCGGAGCAGACTGAAGCTCAACCCAGATAAGACGGAGGTGATGGTGGTGGGGAGGGCGAAGGGGGTGGTGGCCCCCCTGGTTGGGGGGGTTTGCCCCCCTGTAGCTCAGCAGGTCCGGAGTCTGGGGGTCATATTGGACGCAGACCTGCGGCTGGAGCGGCAGGTGGAGGCAGTCGCTAAGGCTGCCTTCCGCCAGCTTTATCTGGTACGTAGGCTGCGTCCGTATGTCTCCGGCCCGGACCTGGCCTCCCTCATCCATGCCTTCGTCACCTCGAGGCTCGACTACTGTAACGCGCTCTACGTGGGGCTTCCCTTGTTCTTGGTTCGGAGGCTGCAGCTAGTGCAGAATGCGGCGGCTCGTCTTCTTACGGGGACGGGCCGCCGGGAGCATATTACACCTGTGCTCCGAGCTCTGCACTGGCTGCCGATAGCGTGCCGAGCCAAGTTCAAGGTGTTGGTGATGATCTATAAAGCCCTACACGGTCTCGGCCCCTCATACCTTAGGGACCGCCTCACCCTTCGCGCCCCAGAGCGGCTCCTGCGGTCCGCCGGGGGTGCCTTCCTGGAGGTCCCCCGTGTTAAGCGGGGGGCCACGATGGAGAGGGCATTCTCGGTAGTGGGGCCGCGGCTGTGGAACTCCCTTCCGGAGGAAGCTCGCCTGGCCCCTAGCCTATTAATATTCCGGCGAAACTGTAAGACCTGGCTGTTCGCCCAGGCCTTTGGGAGGGAGGGTGAGTAGGGTGGGTTTTAATTCCCCCACCTACTTTTGGATTTTTAGTGTTTTGTTTTGCCCTGTATATTAATTATGTATAATGTTTATGGTTGTTTTAAATTGTTTTTACATTGTTTTAAAGATTGTTGGAAGCCGCCCCGAGCTGTGTGCAGGAGGGGCGAGGTAGAAGTTTTATAAATAAATAAATAAATAAAAATAAATAAGTGGGGTAATGCTGCCCAAGGCAGGGCAACCCGTGTGGCTGGGCTCGGTTTCCTGGCCACATTCGGAGCAAGGCTGCGGAGCCATGAGCAATGTACGGTAGCACCTGTTGTGTGCGGCCATGTCACAGCCAGGGGGCTCTCAGTTGGGCTGGGGGGGGAGACAGGCACTCCTGTGGGCGGCGCCTCGACTCCGATGGGCCAAGCCACCTGGCTTCCCTGCACTTGTGTGCTTGGCTCCTGTGCTAGCCCTCACTGTGGCGGGGCCGATTGCCCACCACGGGGCTGTGTGGGGATCGAGCTCTGACAAGCTCTGGAGTGGGGTGCGTGGCTTTAGGGTCAGGGAGCGTGGCTTCTAGGCCTGGCTTGGGCCTTAGCAATTCCTTTTTCCCTTCTTCTTTTTTAAAAACAAATGAAACATTGCTTGTATCCCTGTGTTTTGTGTGCTTGTTTGTATACACACAAGATGGAAATGGATGCGTGGCAAACCTGGTCTGCTACTTTGGAAAAAACAGGGGCACCAGTTCTGAATTTTATCCCATACATAGCCAGTATCCTACTTGGATCCTGGTCCTGGGGCTGCTGTGCAGGCCGGAGGGAGATGCTGTCTTACTCCCTGCCTAGTTGCTATTTGGTGGGAAGTAGGATGGCCCCGGCACCAGGCACATACAGTAGACAAGGTGGGCTTTCTTTGGATACCAGCAACATCCCATCTCTCTTCCTGGAGTGTTCTATGGAAAGCCCTGGCAAGGAAGAACCTGGGGTGTTGCCAGAAAAGTGGTGGTTGCACCCCCAGGTCTTTCAGCAAATGTGAATTCCTGCTACAGACGCCCTCATGTGCGCCATGTCCTTGGTATGTGTGGAAACACCCTAAGAGGTTTAAGGGCGAAAGCCAATGTGAGACCAGGACCACTTTCTCACGGGGCTAAACGCACAGCACTTGGCTCCGGGAAAAACTCAGGGAGGCAAATGCTGCGCAGCTTTTGTCTTGTGAGAAAACAAAGCTGTGCAGCTTTTCCTCCGCTCATGCAGAGGACACAGAGCCTCCACATGATCGGTGGCAAAGCCATGCAGCTTTGTTTTCTCACAAGACGAAAGCTGCGCAGTACTTGCTTTAATGTTCTGTGATCACATGCCACTTAAGAACTGGAATTTGTGCATGTGATTCTAATTCTCAAAAAGGACATAGTAGAACTGGAAAAAGTGCAGAGAAGGGAAACCAAGATAATTGGATATGTAACGGCTTTTGTACAAGGAGAGGCTCAATAGGTTAAGGCTCTTCAGGTTCAAGAAGAGATGACTGAAAGTGGGATGTGATAGAAGCTTACAAAATCATGAGTGGTGCAGAGCAGCTAAATAGGGAAGTGTTATTTATTTATCATTTCTCAGAATGCTAGAACTAGGGGACACGCCATGAAATGAACTGACAGCATATTTAACACAAAAATAAAAGGGAGTATTTCTTCACTCAGAGTACAATTACCCTGTGGAACTCATTGCCAGAGGATGTTGTGAAGGCCAGTAGCATAGTAGGGTTCAAAAAAAGGGCTGGATACATTCTTAGAGGATAGATCCCTAAATGGCTGTTAGTCAAAGTTGCTCAGGAGATGAGAACACTGTTGGCCACAGTTGGCGATAGGATGTTGGGCTATAGACCACTTGGTCTGACTTAGGCCACTTTTAGACGAGCGGCATGCGATTGTGCATCGCCATTGTGCATATTTTGAAACGTCTGCATGATGTAATTAGACGAGATGGAAGTGGGTTATTATGCGCATATTACGGCGGTGGCACATTTTAAAAGTCCGCGAATTAAATAGCTCGATTGTGAGCTGTTTAATTCGCGGACTTTAAAAATGCGCCTTAGTATGACTTTTCTTATGTTCTTATTTTGCATTCTTTCAATTTGATGCAAAGCTCACTGAAACCAGTTCAGTCTTTCCTGTGCAACTTAAATGGGTCCTGGTCTTCTCGTGAGCAGCTGTTTTCCTTGAGCAGGTTTGATATACTCTTAGTTTGAGCAGACTTCTAGAGGAGGATTTGATTGCTCTGTTATGCCTCTGTTTAAAATATGCTCGTTACTCCTTTGTGTTTTTACTGCTGCCATTCCCTGATCTGACTCTTTCATGGCTTTTCTTTCCACAATAATCACAGTAACTCTCTTTCCTGGGTAATGCAGTTACATGACTATTTCATTTAATAGAGATTCACAGCTCTCTCCATGTATTGCTGTGAATTAACAGATTTGGTCCCCTCTGTAGTCAGAAGTCTTGTTTCCAGTGCTCTGAGCCAGATCACATATTGTACCAGAACTGGGACAATAAATTCTGTAAAAATAACCTTCTTTCTTTAAATAAAAAACAAACCAAGACCTCTCCCTTTATAAAATCATGGAGCCAGCTTCTAACTAATGATTCAAGCTGTTTTCACAGTGGGTGAAGCCACGTGAGATGGGCTGGGGAGGCTACCACTCTTTGGGTAGTGCCTTACCCCTCCCTAGACAAATGAGCCATGCAATACAGTGGCTCGTGTGCCCAGGGCCTGCCAGATGTTTGTTCCGCTCCGTGGGGGAGGAGGCAGGTAGCTGACTGCTCCGCGACGCGTCCTCAGGAAAATCCTGAGAACACGTCGCAGAGCAGCCCCGGCAACTCATGTGGCTGGACGTGTGGCTTGGAGCAAGGCTGTGGGGTCGTGAACGATGGGCAGCAGTGCCTGTCGTGCTTGGCTACGTGTCAGCCAGGGGCCGCCTCTCGGCTGGGCCGAGGGGAGGGAGGTGGGGCAGGGCCAGGTGGCTGCTTCTGTGGGTGGCGGCTTGGCTCTGAGATGGACGGAGCTGAGCTGCCTGCACTCGTGTGCCTGCGCTGGCCCCGCAGTGTGGCAGGGCCAATTTCTTGCCATGGGGCCACGCAGGGAGCAGGTCTGTGCAGCTCATCTGGCTACACCCATTGTTGTTTTTTTGGGGTGTGTGTGTTGTAATAATGTTTACTTATTTGCATTTCACATCTTCCGTTAGTTTGTTGTTTACCATATCCATACGAGCAATAATCAAAGTGATTGTCTTTCTTTTTCATATCTAACAACAATTAACATCACACTAGGTCATGTGCACCCATTGATTCTTATAAAATAATTTCCATTTCCCCACCCTTGCACAACAAGAGAGGAGAGATGATTTCAGATCTTTGGCATGTAACTAGGGTTTGCCACCCCTTTCAGGGTTAACACGGAATCTGTCTTTTTTTTTTTTTTTTTTCCCCCCCCACACCTCATCTCTTGACTACAGATGAAGCCCCAATTTTTCTAGGTTATCCTTGAATAGGTGGGGTTTGTTTGGGATTTTGGGTGTGTCGTGCGGGGATAGGGGTGAGTGAGGAGGGGGGGTGTTGGTGTAGGGTTGTGGGGTGTATTATGTTTTTATATTTTTGGTTTTTTTGAATTGTATTTTATATATTGTAAGCTGCTGTTGGTGGAAAGGGTGGGGTAAAAATTAAAATATAATAAATAATTTATCCAGGATTCATGCTAGAATTTTACAGAGGTGGGGCTACATCAGGATGGGGGCAAGGTGAAGAGATACTTCCACCCTCTTTCTGACGTGGCCCTTCTCCCCTTAAGAGTATTGTGATATCAGGACATCCCAATGGGAGGACATCCCATGTCAAGAAGTAGTGGGAGAGTCAATGTAAGGACCTGAACTTGAACTGGTAACCTTGGGGCCCTCAGCACAGTGAATGGCACCTCCGCACCAATGAGGCACTCTGGCCGAGGCCCATGGCTGTTGGCGCAGATGGCCTCCCCCACCCCCCCACCCCCATGTTGGTCAAGCTACACCCCTCCTCAGCCTTGCCTCATGCCCCCAACTTCCTGGTTGGCTTCTGGCCAGCCAGTAGCTATAGGAAGCTGGGAGGATTATTGGTCAACATCCTTGTTCCTCCTTCCTGAGTGTGTCTTGCCTTCTGTATCTCCTCCTTGTGTCTTCACTCTGTAGCAGGGCACAGCTTAATTGGGACACTGACCCTTTAAGAGAATAGCACCAGTGTAAGGGTGAAGGTGCCAAACACCTGCGTTTGGGTGTGGCTGAGCCGGTCTAAAGACTAAAAGCCAGAGATAAGAGGTCTGAGGGGAGCTAGCTAAGAGGCGGTTGGAGGAGGTAGGAGCTGGGAGAGAGCTCTTCCTTGGACAAAGGGGGCTGACTGAGGAGAGCTACTTGAGAGCTGCTTGGAGTAGCCAGGTGGAGACATGTGAGTGGGACTCCCCTCCACACAAACCCTGGGAGAGGCTGACCTGGTCTGAGGAGGGGCTATGCCGGACCAGAGGATTGGGAATGAGAAGCCCGAAAGCCTCCAGGACATAGACTTTATATTCCATGTACAAAAAACCTTCAGTTTAAAAACATAGTTAAGGCAGCATTCCACTTCAGTCAAACATAAGCACACCCACAAATTGTATGTTAAGGCAAATTAACTCTCCTAATCCATATCCTCCATATTTACACACACAACTCCATCCAACAGACAACTAACAAGCTTCCTCATTCAAAAAATACACTCCCATTAATTAATAATGTTCAATCCATATACGCTAACATATACAACAATCATACACTCGCCTACTCCATCTGTCAATGCTACTTCAAAATGTGAGTGTGGGAGGGCAGGGTCCAGGGGATCTGGACCACATCGGTCCCCTTGACCCTTCACGGTCAGGCTTTCATCCGGGTCATGGCACTGAGAGAGCACTCATGGCTTTGGTCAACCATCTGCGCCGGGAGTTGGATAGAGACCGGTTCACTCTTCTGATTTTATTAGATCTGCCAGCAGCTTTTGACACGGTTGACCATGGGATGTTGGTGACCCCCCTGCAGGACTGTGCAGGGGTGGATGGGACTGTTCTTGAATGGTTCTGCTCTTTCCTAACTGGTAGAGCTCAGTGTGTGGTGCTGGGGGAGTCTACATCATACTTATTTATTTTTATTTATTTTATTTATTTAATTAACAGATTTTTATCTCACTCTCCCCACCTCAGTGGCTCAGAGCAGCTAACAAAACAATAAAAACAACAATATAAAAACACTTAAACAATTTAAAACATTAATCATAAACACACACCCTCCCCCCAACCCTCCCACTCCACCCTCCCCCTCCCCCTCGCCAAATGCCTGACGGAACAGCCATGTTTTACAGTTCTTCCGGAAGGCCAGAAGGTCCGGGGCCAATCGCGCCCTCACTGGGAGGGAGTTCCACAGGCGAGGCGCAGCAACTGAGAACGCCCTGTTCTATGTGGCCCCCCGAGACACCCAGGGGACCTCCAACAGTGTGCCCCCAGCTGACCGCAGTGGCCGATCCAGAATCCAGGGAGTGAGACAGTCCCATAGGTAAATGGGGCCCAGATTGTGTAGGGCTTTATAGGTTGAGACCAACACTTTGAATCGGGCCCGGAAGACTATTGGCAGCCAGTGCAGAGGCCGGAGCACCGGTGTAATATGCTCCTGACAGCCCAGTCCTACCAGGAGTCGGGCTGCCGCATTCTGCACCAGCTGCAGCTTCCGAACCGTCACCAAAGGTAGCCCCACGTAGAGCATGTTGCAGTAGTCTAATCGTGAGATAATAAAAGCATGAATGATCGTGGCCAGGTCTGGAACCGAAACCAGCGGCTGAAGCCGCCGCACCAGATGTAACTGGCGGAAGGCAGAACCTCGTGTGGCATGCCGTAGGGTTCTGTTCTGTTCCCTCTCCTGTTCAACGTGTATATGCAGCTTCTGGGTGAGATCGTGAGAGGGGCTGAGGTTGGGTGCCATCAATATGCTGATGAGGGAGGGTAAAATAGTGCTCGAGTCAAATATACACCAGCCCCATTTATTTAACTTCTGCAAAAGTTGAATTTCTAAGATGGACTGTTCATAGAGATCCCATAAAATCTGACATAGCAGAACTTCACTTTCTAAGGTGCTTTGGCATCCTTGGGGGATGAAAGGTGCTCTATGCATGTATAATCACTTTCTGATGTCTCCATGGGTAGGGGGTCCCTTAAGATGTGTTAGCGCGTTAAAGGTTTGCTGGAATACTCCACTAAAATATTTTGGGTGCACCTGCCACAGTTGGAATCAGGCTTATACATTCACGGCACATCTGTAAACAATTTGCAAATAAAATGGCTAGATACTACTTTATTTTATTTTTTCCCCCCGAGGGGAAATCATTGTCTAATGTGTTGTGACATTCTAACTGCTTGGGTGTTGCAGCCATCCCACAGAAGGCAAACCTCTGTGCAGGACAAAATGTGCAGGTCTGATTTGATTACAGCTCAGATTGTAAGCAAATGGGGTGTTGCTTTCCATACAGGGTAATAAAGCACAGCGTTGATCATAGATACTACTTGCTCTTAGGTTAGAAAGAAAAATGGAAACTGCACAGGAGAGAGAGAGAGAGAGAGGAAATACGGTTATTTAGAAGCCCAGAGGACTGTCCAGAAGTGAGTTCAGCACTCTAATGCAGAGGGCATTGATTCTCTAGGAACGACTTGGGCAAACCAACTGAAACTCGGTGGCCTATTAAAATATCCGTATGTCCATGGTTTCTCTCATTTTCTTCTGAGAATGACAGGAATGACCTTGACACAGAGCACTTCCTGGGGATTAATGACTGCCTGGGGTTAATGGGGCGAGGGACATTAACCTTCCAGCCAGTCATCAATCCTCCAAAAATGCCCCGTCTCGTGATCGTTACGGCTTAAATATTTTGTTCATGTTTGAGTTGCACCATAAAGAATAGATTCACTTTGTGATTTCACCTCTCCCGTGTGTGTGTGTGTGTGTGTGTGTGTGTGTGAGAGAGAAGGTCTCATCCCAGAGTTATGATATGATCCATTGTGGCGCGTGGACTGTGTATAGAAAAGGCTAGCTACTTGCGGGCAGCAACAGCAACATTCGACACCAGGAAAATGAACTGAACACATCTTTGCTATCTTTGTGTGAGCTGGAATATCCTGAGGGGAGAGAATCTAGGACTTCTCAAGTGACCTATTTCCATTAGAGAAGAAGGTCAAGGCAGAGAAAAAGAGGAAGAATGAGATTGATTGATTTATTTAAAAAAGAGGGTAGGGAGAAACTCAGAAGGCTTTAGAGCTCGTGAAACAGTTGAGGGGAGAAGTCAGGACAACACTAGCAGGCTAATTGGAGGAGTAACTTGGCATGGAAGTGGCAGGGGTATGTGAGGAAGGTTTGAGGGAGAGGGAAAGGATATGAAGAAGAGAGTGATGGGAATATAAATGAGAATGTAAAGGTAACTATGTCTCCTCATGCCACGTTGTCTCCGAAGCTGCCTGCCTTCTCATGAAGCTCACTCTGCATTTCCCTGAGTTCTTTCCTATTCCTGTAGCTTTCCCTCACTTTCATGGTAACAACTTTCAACTTCCACTGTCTTGCTGCCTTCCTACCTTCACCTCTTGCTCTCACAGCCGTCCTGTCGCTTCCCTCTTTCTGCTTCTCCTTTCTCCCAAAGAACCCAGCCTCCTTGTAGGCTTTTCTTGCCGTCCTCTGTTTCCACTTTTCCTCGGCCTATGTCCATCAGTCCCCCCCCATCTCATTTTCCTATTCGTCCTCTTTGTTATCCCCATTCCCTCTTTCCCTTTCCTGTGGAGACTCCTATTTAAGAGCTTCATATCAAATAATTCCATCCTACTATTGTACTTAACCAACCTCTCATTGTGCCGTCTGTCTGTGCGGGTGGCCGTCCCTTCCTACACTCTGGGTTACAGTTATACATCCCTGGTAACTACAAAGGGAAGGAACGGATAGAACAACAATCTCTAGTTTAAGTTATAAAATAATTGTTAAATTTATATCTGAACAGAAAACACAGTGTGTGTTCATGAAGCACATTTGCTTGAACTCTCTTTCCTTTTTGTACGTCACATCTCGTATTTGTCAGCTTAAACTGACAGTGGACTTGGCATGTTGTGACATTTTACTAGCTAACAAGCACACCCTGACGTAGAGAATGCCAGTTATCAAATTGCAGGGGTGTGATGTGCAGTGTAAGGGAGAAGAGAACAATGCGGAGGGAGATGAAAACAGGGAGAGGCTGCGAGGAAGAGTCAGCCATGTTGGTTAAAATAGTGTTGCTCACTCACCCCACTTCCTCGAGTGGTGGGAAGTTCCAGGGGCAGCCTTGCTGGGTTGGTGTCCCTTCAGCAGAAGAAAGGAACTGGAGACTTACTGTGTGAGGCATAACAGTCCATTATTTACAAATGTACCTGCTGACAGGAATGGCTGGGATCAGCTGCCAGCTCCTCCAGTCTGGTCCTGCTGAATGCTCCAGGTCCAGCATCCCAGGGGCTCCCCAAAAGGCTCTGTCTCTGTAGCCTTCTGCCCCTAAACTCCCAGCATGCAACCTCCAGCCAGGCTGCAGTTAGACTCAGACTGAAAGCTGTCCCACCCAGTACTCTGTATCGCCCAGCCCAAATAGTGCACAAAGATTTCATTTATTGATGCCTATTATTTATATAGCCCTTCCAGTGTTCAAAGTACTTTACAGTCCTTATCTGGGTCTCATTCACAAGACCAAGCGGGGTGTGACAAGGGGTGCAAGGCTGGACAGGAGGCAAGTCTAAGCAGTGGTGCTGATGGTGAGTGCGCTGGAGGCTGGGGGTTCAAGGCTGGGGCCTTGGAGTATGCCACCAAATGGCTTTCATGGTCACCACTTGCCCAGCCATTGCTGTTTCTAGTGCCTGAATGAGTAAATAAGGAGCTGCTATCCACCCATAGTAGGAATAGTGAATAGAATCAGAGTTGGAAGAACATCGGAGGGTCATGTAGTCCAACCCCTGCTCAGTGCAGGAAATCTGCAGCTACAGCATCCCAACAGATGGCTGTCCAGCCACTGTTTGAAAGCCTCCAGCAAAGGAGAGCCCACCACCGCTCTAAGCAATTTGTTCCACTGTCGAACAGCTCTTACTGTTAGGAGTACCACCCTGATTTGGAGGAGCACCGGCTAGTTGCTCCATTGAGAGTACACTTGAGTGGCCTCCCGTGCAGGAAAGTGAGGTAGAGGCATTAATTGACTCCTTTAAGAACTCCAAGGCCCCGGGCATGGACTGTATTCAAATAGAGTTCATCAAAACATATAGAGACTGGGGGCTACCTCTGTTGGCTGCCATATTTACAGCAATTAATATCTCCGGGGTCATTCCAGAGGGCCGGGACAGGGCAATTGTTATACCTATTTACAAGAAGGGCCCAACCCAAGACCCAGGCAACTAGAGGCCCATTAGCCTGTTGAGCGTGGTGGGGAAGGTATATGCCAAACTCTTGCTCAATAGGTTCACCACATGACTGGAGGAATCCAAATCTATTGCCCCAGAATAGGCGGGTTTTCAGGAAGGGCGCTCCACCTTAGAACTCTGTGCATTACTAGACCATCTTGTATGTAAATATAGAGCCCGGAATGGCTTGTTTTATGTTGCTTTTTAGATTTGAAGGCAGCATTCGATTCCATCAATAGAACCATCCTATGGGATAAACTACGCAGGTCAACGATAGATAGGAGATTACTTGGCTTGATCCACTCATTGTACTTTAATTCCTCACTATCAGTTAAAGTGGACCGCATAGGACCTCTCCCAGCTCCCATCCCCACTTACCTTGGTGTGTTTTGGCTCCAGCCCTTTTTAATTTCTGTATTAATGATGTTGTTTCTTTCCTTGCTGGCACCAAATTATTCCCTCCAAAATTGGCCTCTAGAACTATAGGCTGCTTATTCTATGCGGATGATGTGGCTTTATTGTCACAAACTGGGATTGGCCTGATTAGGCAAATGTCCATCTTTACGTCTTTTTGCCATACACACAAACTTACCAGAAACTCTCAGAAGTCGAAGATGATGGTTTTCTCAAGTAAAAAGAAACTGTATAAGTGGACTATAGCAGGTCGTCCTGTCCAGCAAGTTTCTAGCTTCAGATATTTGGGGATGCTTTTCCACCAAGCAGGGAATTGGAAGGAGCATGTATGGAGGCCCACTGTTACTGCCAGGGGGCTTTCGCGAGCCATAACAGGTTTCTTTAAACGTGCTGGTAGGAGCACAATAAAATCTGCTGTTTTGGTCCATAATGGAAAGGTTAGGGCCCAGATTTTGTATGGGGCAGAGCTTTGGGCACCTTTTTTTATCTCATTCAATAAATTCCATACAAGCTAGGTTTCTACAAAGTTTACTAGGCATCCCCAATGGAACACCTTATGCTGCCATTAGATTGGAGCTAGGGCAGCCCAGCTGGCAACAGGTGGCCATTGAGAGGTCCCTAAAGTTCTGGTGCAAACTGGAGACCAACAAATGCTCTGACCTTCTTTTAAATCACTTCTTGGTGATTTAAAAAAGGATACATTTAGTAGCTCTTGGCGAGTCAAAATGGAGCTTACCTTATCTCAAATGGGCATGTCTAAGGAGCATTTGACCCATAAGTCATCACTCATTAGGGAAGTAATCCAAAGATCTCAGGACATAGCAAGACAAACTGAAGTAGGTAAGGTTTCCGCCTCCCCTCATATGGCGGCCTACCTGCTATGGGTGCCTAATATAGGGCATATGGCCCACTATCTGGGTGCTGCTATATCTGCAAGAGGTAAGAATCTTATCCCCTGAGCCCGCATGAACGCATTCCCCTCTCGTGTATTGGAGGGTTGTATTGAGGGAATCCCCTTTGCCGGGCGGCTATGCCCCTTCGATAATATCACAGGAGAAACTGTGGGGCATATAATCTTACATTGCCATTTATATGACCAGCCAAGGGGGAAATATTTGGCCCCTATCTTGGAAAAGATCCCGGGGAGCACTGAGTATGCAGCACTTTCTTGATGGATAGTTCGGAGCCCTGGGTTTTTAAGAACTTTTCCCATTTTCTAATTCAGGCTTTCCATCTTAGAGAATTTTTAAAAAAAAATTTAGGCCAATTATTGGTGATCCTGGATTTAATCATGGGATAGTCTATTTGTGAATAGGGATATAGAGAGATTTGTCTTTTGGACTTCTGCTTAAACGCCATCAGTGTGTATATGCTTTTTTATTTTGTCTAAATTATAAACCTAAGATGACTTCCCTAGGAGGTTTATTATAAGTACCTCCCTATATTTGACGATACAGGTAGTGGGTTAGTTATGTGTAGTATGATTGCTTTCCAGTTTTTTTTGGTATTTCTGGAAGCAACGCGTACCTATATGAATTTTATGTTATTTTATATTTTTATTTTTCCTTTTATTGCTTTCTATTTCCCTCTATTTGAAGGGTTTTGTATATTTGTTTATTTAAATGCAATGACCAAGGGCCACGCTAAATAAAATTGAACTTGAACTACTGTTAGGAAGTTCTTTAACTGAAATCTGCTTTCTTGTAATTTGAGCCCATTATTTCTAGTCTTTCCTTCAAGGGCACGAGAGAACATGTCTTTGCCATCCTCTCTGCGTTAGTGGAAGACAGCAATCGTGTCTCCCCTTAGACTTTTCTTCTCCAGGCTAAACACATCCAGTTCCTTCAACCTTCCTTTGTAGGACTTAATTTCCAGACTCCTGACCATCTTTGTTGCCCCCCTCTGAACCTGTTCCAATTCGTCAATGTCCTTCTAAAAGTGTGGTTCCAGATCTGGACCCAGTGCTCCAGAATAGATGAGGTCTGACCAGAAGAACTATTACTTCTCATGACTTGGAAACGATGTTTCTGATAATGCAGCCTAAAATAGCATTGCCCTTTTTTTGCAGCTGCATCACACTGCTGACTCATGTTCAGTTTGATCTACTACAATCTCCAGGGCCTTTTCACGTGTCTTGCTGCCAAGCCATGTATCCCCCATCCTGTATTTTTACATTTTATTTTTCTTACCTAAATGCAGAGCTTTACATTTATCTCTGTTGAACTTTGTGTTGTTACTCAGCCCAGTTTTCCAACTTACCAAGATCATTGTGGATTTTATTTCTGTCTTCTAAGGTGTTAGCGAACCCTCCCAGTTTTGTGTCATCTGCAGATTTAATAAGCCCTCCCTCATCCAAGTCATTAATACAGATGTTAAACAGTACCGAGCCCAGGACAGAGCCCTGCAGCACCCCGCTCAACACCTCCCTCCAGACTGATGAGGCGCCATTTATTTATTTATTTTATTTTATTTCTTTACATTTATTGGCCACCCCCTCATGCCCACGGCATCCTGGGGCGGCTCACAACAAATAAAACAATAGTAAAACGCATAAAACATCAGAGAACAAAAATAGATAAAAAAGAATAATCCCCGCCCCCAACATTTACTATACACCCCTTCCTCCCCTCCAAAGGCCTGGGCGAACAGCCAGGTCTTACAGGCTCGATGGAAAGCCATCAGACCCAGGGCCAGGCAAGCTTCCTCGGGGAGGGAGTTCCAGAGTCGCGGCCCGGCCACCGAGAACGCCCTCTCCATTGTGGCCCCCAGTTTAACACGGGGGACCTCCATGAAGATGCCCCCGGCAGACTGCAGGGATTCCTCTGAGGTGCGGAAGGCGAGGCAGTCCCCAAAGTATGAGGGGCCCAGACTGTGTAGGGTTTTATAGAGCAACACCAGCACCTTGAATTTGGCTCGGTACACTATAGACAGGCAGTGCAGAGCACAGGTGTTATATGCTCCCGCCGCCTCGTCCCTGTGAGGAAACGGGTCGCCGCATTCTGCACCAGCTGCAGCCTCTGAACCAGAGCCAAGGGAAGCCACATGTAGAGCACATTGCAGTAGTCTAGCCTCGAGGTGATGAAGGCGTGAATAAGAATGGCCAGGTTGTGCCTGGAAATGTATGTGTGCCTCTGTACTAGATACAGCTGGCGGAAGGCGGCTTTAGCCACCGCCTCCACCTGCCGATCCAGAAGGAGGCCTGGATCCAAAACCACCCCCAGACTCCAAACCTGTTGGGCTACAGGAGGGCAGAACCACCCCCCCCACCAGAGGAGCCGGCACCTCCCTCGCCCTACCCACCACCATCACCTCCGTCTTATCGGGATTAAGCTTCAGTCTGCTCTGCCGCATCCAATTTGCCACGGCCTCCAAACATTGGGAAAGCAACAAGACTGAAGGGCCTGGGTCAGTTGAAAACGAGAGGTACAGCTGAGTATCATCAGCATATTGGTGACATCGCACCCCGAACCTTCTCATGATATCCCCCAGGGGCTGCATCTATACATTAAGCAAAAGCGGAGACAAGATCGAACCCTGCGGAACGCCATAGGTCAAGACCTGGGAGCTTGATGTTTCAGCTCCCAGCACCACCCGCTGGCTTCTCCCCGAGAGGAATGAGCGGAACCACCCGAGGACAGTCCCATCCAGACCCCCAGGTCTCGCAGCCGTCTCAGCAGCAGCCCATGGTCCACGGTATCAAAAGCGGCCGAGAGATCTAGCAGGATCAAGAATGTAGAACATCCTGCATCCATCTCCCGGCGGTGATTGTCCACCAAAGCCACTATCGCCGTCTCAGTGCCATAGCCGGGGCGGAACCCAGACTGAAAAGCATCAAGGAAACCGATACTGTCCAGATGTGCCTGGAGCTGCAGATCCACTGCCCGTTCAATAACCTTCCCTAAAAAGGGAAGATTAGAGACAGGACGGTTACTGGTAGGTGCGTCCACATCCAGCGAAGGCTTCTTCAGCAGGGGGCACACCACAGCCTCCTTGAGACTGGGCGACAACCTCCCCTGCCGAAGGGATGTGTTAACCACCCTTGCCAGAACCGACCCCATTGTCTCCCTGGAGGCTTTCACCAACCAGGACGGACACGGATCTAGTTCACAACTTGTGGCTCGAACAGACCCCAAGACATCCACCGCATCGGCCGGTGTCACTTCCTGAAACTCCTCCCAGAAAGATTGACCAGATGGTGCCTCCATAACCTCATGCTCCTCACCTACTGCATCCAACCCAGTGTCGAAGTTACTCTGGATCTGAGCGATCTTGTCTGCAAAGTAGATGGCAAACTTCTCACAGCGGGCCTGGGACAAGTCCCCATCCAGGCGGAGGGAGGCTGGACTGACCAGACCCTGCACTACACGGAACAGCTCCACTGGACGCGACGTTGCAGATGCTATGAGGGCAGCAAAGAATTCCTTCTTTGCTGTCCTCAGTCTCAACATATGACCACAAATGGGTCCTATGGAGAAATCAGTCAGATTCAGAGCGAGTTCGACGCCAGCATCGCTCTAGTCTCCTGCCTACCTGCCTCATACACCACAGCCTCTCGGTAAACCAAGGGGCCCTGCAGTGATGAGACGGAGGCAGGGGACGTCTTGGAGCCACCCTGTCGATGGCCTCCCCCAGCAAGGTGTTCCAATGCTGTACCAGCACTTCGACAGAGTGACCATCAGGGTCCAGGGTTAACTCCCTCGGAGCCTCCTGGAACCGCTGCGGTTCCATCAGTCGCCGAGGGCGGACCAACCTAACTGGTCCATTCCCCTTCTGGAGGGGATGAGCACTCTTTGAGTATGGTTCTTTAACCAACTGTAAATCCACATAGTGGTATTATCATCTAGCCCACATTTTACCAGCTTATCAACAAGGATATCATGGGGAACTTTGTGAGATACCTTGCTGAAATCAAGATATATTACGTCTATGACATCCCCATGATCCACTAAACTAGTAACTTGTTCAAAAAAGGAGATAAGATTAGTTTGGCATGACTTATTCTTGACAAATTCATGCTGGCTTCTAGTGATCACTGTATAGTTTTATAGATGCACCCATACTAGGAATAGTGAACGCATGATGAAATTCACTGGCAGCAGAACCAAAAGGAAGTATGTTTTCACTCATTGCACAATTAACCTGTGGAACTCCTTGTCAGGTGGTGATGTGAAGGTTAATAGAATAATTAGGTTCAAAAAAGGATTGGACAAGGTCCATAAATAACTGTTAGTCAAGCTAGTCAGGGAAAGAGACCTTTGACTGTCGGGGACTAGAAACAAATAACAGGGAATGGTTCTCCATTATGTCTTTTTTTGCACTGTTCTGAAGCAGCCAAAACTGGCCAGTCGCAGGGGCAGAATGCTGGGCTAGATGGACCATTGAGCTGACCCACTATGGCAGTTTATGAATCTGCTCTCACAATAGCCTGTTATAATGGTATTCCCGGTTCCTGGAGTAACAACCTCACTGTCTTTATTTATTTTATTTTTTTTAAAAAAGACTAATCACCTCCCTCAAACTTGAATCAGAAGGGGGAAGAAATTTTATATTTCCATTCTATATTGGATCTCTCCACCATCAGAAGCCCTTCTTTAGAATGGACTGGAACAGTCAGCTCCTTCAGTTTATCATCATCTAAACTTATCTTTGTTTGTTTAATATTACCATCTTTCCCTGCTTTCCTAATACTGCAGATCTACTCACAAGGTACTGTATTTTATTTATTTAAATGTATATACTGCAGTATTCCAAAACTTTTGGGTGGGTAGAATCCGATAAAAACATATACAAATATGTATAAATGGAAAGATACAAAATCCTCTAAAATCTCCAACTTCTATTCCCTATCCCTACTTGCCAAAAGCTTGGCTAAATAAAAAGGTCTTACAATGCCTCTGGAAGATGAACAGGTTTGGGCTCTGGAGGGAGTTCCTTAATTGTGGAACGACCACTGAGAATGCCCTTCACGCACCCTTATTGTGCAAACTTGGTATACTTGCAAGAGAGCGCTCTTGGCTGACCTCCCGGATCACGATAAGGGAGGAGGCAGCCTTTGTGGGGCCTAGGCTGTGAGGGCTCTACAGGTCAAAAGCAACATTGTGTTTGGCTCAGAAACATTGTATTGAGAGCCAGTGCAGGCTCCAAAGCACAGAAGTAATGTGCTCTTGGTGACCCATCGACCGGAGATGCATCACTATGTTCTGCACCACCTGCAGTCCAAAAAGTCATCAAGGGCAGCTGCTTGATCCAGGAGCACCCCAAGGTTGTCAACCTGACTAACCAAGGGAGGCCAGATTCCCATCAATGACAGTATCCCTATCCCCCACTCAGGTCACAGGGATGTCCAACCATAATCACTCTCATCTTTTCTGGGTTTGGTGATCTCAATTGGCTCCCCCACATCCAATTCCCAATGGCAATCTGGCATTGGATAAGCATCAAGACTGCAGGACCTGGTCAGATGAAAAGACAGATGGAGCTGGTTGTCATCAGCATATCCATAGCTCCTCATTCCAAATCTACACCCAGTCTCGTTCAGAGACCTCAGTTGCACATTTAATGGGAGACAAGATGGATCCCTGTGGAACCCTACAGGAGAGGTCCCGAGAAGACCATGAGCAGCTGCCCTTCATCACCCTCTCATGATGGGAGCAAACGCAACCGCTCAAGCATAGCCCTGTGAACCCCTGCCAGGTCACAGTTTTACCAGCAACTCCTCATTATCCATTCTATCAAAGGCTGCAAAGAGATCTGAGAAGATCAGTAGGGTACAGTCTCTTCCCCCACCAATCTCCAGAGGTATTTCCAGTTGCTTTTGCCCTAAGGCAAACAGTTGTACTCCTTGCACTTATAGCCTGTTAGCCAAGAGCTCACTGCACTAAGGAGCCTTATTATTCCAGCTGCGGCTGGGGTAGGTTTTGTCATTAAACTAGAAACTAAGGTGTTTTTGTTTGTTGGTTCATTTAGTTAATTTAGGGGTTTGTTTTCTTTAGACCATTAACAAGCAATTTAGCAGCCTAAGCCTCTTATTGCCAAATCCCCTCTCAGTAGAAGCTCTCTCCGCTTGATCCAAGCTGCTGATTCAGCCTTGAAAGGCTACATGTTCCATAAGAAACAAGTGCTTTTTGAAAACCCTGACTAAGAATGTGAAATGTTGTCCAGCAGCGAGCCTGAAACTCACCCCTGTCCTGGGTCTGCAGTGCTGCCTGGGTTCCCCTTAGACAAATGCAGCCGTTTCATGCAATAAACATTCCAGCTCTCTTCCTTTAGCTGATCCCCTTCCCCATGATCAGCAAATGAGAGGTTACCGCTTACATGCAACAAAAACAAGTATGATGAATTATAGGCCGGTGTAATTTATGCAGAAGCAGCGTGGGGAAATGGCAGCAAGCAACCCACTCTTGTTCTGCATAAATTATGCACGAATCCCTTGGCAAATGCTAATGAGAGTTTTATTCTTTTGGTTAATGAATCATGCCCTAAATTTCTATAGCACATACATTGACTCAAATGACTCCTTTTGTGTCACCTTTATTTTTAGATCCGCCACGTACAGCTCTATCAGCAGCCTCTGAACATGCTGTTCTTCAATGTTTCTGATCCAATAAATCACTGCTCTTAAAGCAGAGGGGCAGCTCTTGGCTTAGCCAGAGGGGTGCCTGTTTTTAGGTTGGCTTCTCCTGCTTTGGGGTTGGGCATTTGGTTTGAATAGCTGAGGAAGCACCTTGCGTGCTTCTCTATTATTAGGGCTGATCTGGGCAGATGAATTGTGGGAAATATCCTTCTGGAGACCCCAGACACATGCAGCCTTGCATGGTACTACCAAAGATTTTCAAGGCCTGTGACTTTCTGGAAAAAAAAAGTGTCATTAGAAAATACTTGTCATCCACAGCAGCTGGAGCCACACCTGCACCAGGTAGCACCTGCCTCTTTGGAAGAGGCATCCTCCAGCCATGCTGGTTCCAGGCCCCAGGTAGTGCCTGCTAAACAGTTGCATCCTTGGCCAATCAGAGCTGGCTTTGTTTAATAGTACCATCTTTCCCTGCTTTTTCAATACTCCAAATCTACTTAGAAGACACTGTATTTTATTTATTTAAAACTACCCTATTCCAAAAGTTTTGGGTGGGTAGCAACAGATAAAAACCTATACAAGTATGTCTAAATAGAAACCTGTACTATGGGATGCTTTAGGATTAACTAGTAGCATTTAGCATTATCAAGCTTTTAATAAAAGTGTGTGGGTATGATGGGTGCAATCCCGAATACAAGTATGTATAAAAAGAAACATGTACTATGGGATGCTTTAGGATTGACTATTAGCATTTAGTATTATCAAGCTTTTAATAAAAGTGATGGGTCATGACTCCATCAAAATGAATGGCTAGATTTGCATTGGCCTCAGTGAAGTCAGGATTATGCCCTATATAATAATAATAAAAATTGTCATGGACAGATCATTATCTCCTGCAGACCAGGTTCCTAGTGCTTGGCAGCCCCCGGAAAGAAGTGGGACCTATTAAGTTGGTCCACCCCCGGAGGCTGATGGAACCACCGCGGTTCCAGGAAGCCCTGGGGGAGGTGTCGCTAGACCTTGAAGGCCGCTTGAATGATGATCTTGTTCAAGCTTGGAACATCTTGCTGGGTGGGGTCATTGATCGGGTGGCTCCCAGGCGTCCGCTCCCACCGCTTTGTCACCGTAATGCTCCTTGGCTTGCCGAGGAGCTGTGGTGTTTGAAGTGGGAAGGGCGGCAGTTAGAGTGACACTGGCGCCGTTCTCATGCTGAATTCGATCGGTTGCAGCATCAAACCCATTTGCGGTCCTATACTGTGGCCGTGAGGATGGTAAAGAAAGAATTCTTTGCCTCCCTCATAGCCGCTGTGAAGTTGCATCCAGTGGCACTTTTCCGGGTGGTCAGTCCGGCCTCCCACCGCTTGGAGGGGTGTGTGGTTCCTAAGCCCGCTGTGAGGAGTTTGTTAACTACTTCGCAGATAAGATCGCTCGAATCCAGCATGATTGATGCAAAAGAAGGTGAGCCGAGGGTTATGGATGCCCCGTCTGGTCTATTTTTTTGGGATCAGTTTCAGGGGCTGATGCGGAGGGGGTTCTGGGGTCTGTTAGGGCTACGTTTTGTGAACTAGATCCGTGCCAGTCCTGGTTGGTGAAAGCCTCCAGGGAGACTTTAGGATCAGTGCTGGTGGGAGTGATCAATGCCTCCCTTCAGGAGGGCAGAGTGCTGGACTGCCTCAAGGAGGCGGTGGTGCAGCCCCTGCTCAAAAAATCATCATTGGACGTTGACTCCCTCATCAGCTACCGACCAGTCTCTAACCTTCCCTTTTTAGGGAACAGGTGGTGGCCCAGCAGCACTAGGGCCATCTGGATAGCATCGATTTTTCTGGATCCTTTTCAATCAGGTTTTCATCCAGGATATGGCACCGAGACTGTATTGGTGGCCTTGGTAGATGACCTCCACCGAGAGATGGATTTAGGACATTCAACACTTCTGGTCCTATTAGATCTCTTGGCAGTGTTTGATATGGTGAACCATGGGTTGCTTTTGAGACGGTTGCAGACCCTGGGGGTGGGGGCGTGGGGTGGACGGGACTGCCTTAGGATGGCTCCGCTTGTTCCTCTCGGGGAGAAGCCAGCGGGTGGTGCTGGGGGAAGAAACATCTGGCCCCCAGAATTTAGCTTTTGGCATACCACAAGGTTCAATTCTGTCTCCACTTTTATTTAACATCTATATGCAACCCCTGGGTGAGGTTGTGAGATGGTTTGGTGTGCGTTGCCACCAGTACGCTGATGATACCCAGCTTTACCTCTCTTTTTCAACAAACCCAAGTCCTGTAGTCTCGGTGCTTTCCCAGTACTTGCTAGCAGTGAGTGACTGGATGAGGCGGAGCAGACTGAGGCCAAATCCTGATAAGACAGAGGTGATGTTGGTGGGTAGGGCAGCGGAGGTGATGGCTCCCCTTGTGGAGGGGATCCGCCCTCCACTGGCCGTGCAGGTGCAGAGTTTGGGGGTTCTGTTGGACTCTGGCCTCTGCCTGGATTGTCGGGTGACAAAGGGAGCCTTTCGCCAATTACATCTTGTGCGGAGGATCCAGCCATATGTTTCAAGCTCTGACCTGGCCACCCTCATCCATGCATTCATCACCTCAAGGCTGGATTACTGCAATGTGATCTACGTGGGGCTGACCTTGGTGACGACTCGGAAGCTGCCCCTGGTGCAGAATGCGGCAGCCCGTCTCCTGACGGGGACGGACTGTAGGGAACACATTACACCAGTGCTCCAGGCTCTGCACTGGCTGCCTATAGCATTCTGATTCAAGGTGCTGATTTTGACCTTTAAAACCCTACACGGTCTGGGCCCCTCCTATCTGAGAGACTGCCTCACTCCTCAGGCCATGGAGTGACCTCTGCAGTCTACCAGGGGTGCCTTCTTGGAGGTCCACCGGGTGAACCGAGGGGGCCACGATGGAGAGGGCATCCTCAGTGTCCGCACCATGGCTGTGGAACACCCTCCCAGAGGAAGCTTCCAGGCTGTTGGCTTTTCGTTGGGCCTGTAAGACCTGGCTTTTGTCCGGGCCTTTGGAGGAGGGGGAAATAAGGGTGGGGTTTTTGCCAGTGGTTTTTACCTCTTTGTTGTTGTTTTTATTGTTTTAGTAACCCTTCTATGTATCTTTAGTAACCCTTCTATGTATTGTTTTTATATATTGTTTTAAATGTTTTGTGAGCCGCCCCGAACTGCTGTAGGGCTGGAGGGAACGGGATGTAAGTTATTAAATACATTAAATTAATGTCCCCCCCCCCCCCGCCTTACATAGCACTCAGAGAGCTTTACAAAAGCACATTAGAAAAGTTAAAAACCATATAAATAATACAGAACAGTTTAAAACAGTTATTAAAAAATTTAAAAATGGGGTAGGAAAAAAGGAGGGCAAAATACATAGTTCCTTCAATCTGTGGATCTTAAAAGCACCCCGAGAATTGTTGCAGAGTAATAACTGATTCGCAATCAGTAAGGACAAATGCAACTGAAGGTTTAAAACAGAACTTTACTTAAGCTTTCTAGGCACAGATTCTTAGTTGCATCTAACTAGAAGTAAGACAAAATGGAGACGGAGACAATGAGAGAGAAGGGAAGAAGGAGTGGTTACACAAAGGAATTCAACTGCAAAACCCATCTCCCTTCCCTGTACACAAACTTAGCAGTGCCATCTGGTGGCTCTATAGTAATTTACTGTTCTTAATTCAGTAACTTTAATTTATGGTTGTTGCATACACCAACAAGAATAAATACGTTTTCAAGTGCTTTTTAAAGGCAAGGAGGGAGGAACTGGGATGAACAGCCAAAGGGAGTGAGTTCCCCATCAAGGGGTCTGCTGCAGCAAAAGCCTGATCCCCTGCCAACTTCGGTCGCACTGGCAGAACCGCAAAGAGCACGTGCTTTCTGAGTGCAGAATTTTTTGGTGCAGTCAACTCGGGTCCCTGCTTATGCTTAAGCCGTGCCAGGTCCTCCGTAAACCACATGGACAGGGAGCAGATGCCTGGGAGCCACTGTATTAATGGCATTCGCCAAAAGAGTATTCCATAAGGCAACAAGGTCATCAATGGTGTGGCCATGAAGGTTAGAGGATAGATCCCCCAGAGCATTCCGGAACCTAAATGGTCCCATAACTCTCCAAAGGCGGACCAATCGAATAGGCCCTGTACCCCACCGGGGCAAAGATGTGCCAGGACACACACCTTCAGGAGGTAATGGTCCAACTATGACACGGGTGAGATATCTACACCCCCAGTCATAGAATCCCCTGCCTCAAGGCTAGTGCAAAAGACCAAGTCCAGAGTATGTCCCCTCACATGTCAGGCCACATACAAGTTGGGACAGGCTCATGGTTGCCATGGAGACCATGAACTCCTGCTCCACCCCATAAAGATTGGTGTTGGCATGGATGTTGAAGTCCTCCCAAACAATAAGTCTGGGAGACCTCAAGACCACCTCTGACACCAGCTCAGCTAGAGCAATCAGGGAGGCTGCTGTACAGTATGGTGCAGGGTATACCAGCAGCACCCTCAGTCTTCCCCAGCCAAATCAAACACACGGTGGAGGCCTTCAACACCAGGCATGGGCTGCGCTGGAAACCTCCTGACTAGCAATGTGTCCCTAAAAATAATGGCTACACTGCCTCCCTCCCCTGACCTGGATTAATGTTGCACAGAGTACCTGGCTGGAACAAGGTCAGCCAAAACTGGCCCTGACTCACTGTCCAGCCAGGTGTCTGATATGCATGCAAGGTCAGTGTCCCAACCCAGGGTAGACTCCTGGATGGTAGATGATTTATTCACCATCAGCCTCATGTTCAGCAGCACCAATTCAAGGCCAGAGGTCTTCATAGCCTTGACCTGTTCGGGGGGCTGAGATGGGGACAGACACAAGTATCTCCCCCTCCTCTCTAGATGATGCCTCCCAGCACAACCTTAGTTGCTGCACNCCAAGGGCCCAGTATTTACCCTCAGGTCATGGCCACACCTCCCAGACAGACGGCAGCTGCAGCAGCAGTTTTAGTTTGGGGTCAGGGGACAAGTTTATGCCTGAGCCAGGATTTAAAGATCCTGCAGACAGCCCCCACTGCAGTGTCACTGCAATTTCAGCATGGCACTGAGAGGATTGGCTGATTCTGTGAGGACTGGCTGATTCTGCAAAAATCACTGCAAAATTGCAGCAACGCAGTCCACTCGGGTCCCTGATAATAGCCCTTCTGTACACCCACAGAAGCTCTTTGTACAGCTGAAGATTCGCACCCAGGTTGCTCCTCAAGCATCTCCTCTTAATATATGCCCCCACCTCTTTTAAGTCCACCAGATCGCTATTAAACCACCATAGTCTATGGACTGTCAAGACAACCGGGGTATGGCAAGGAGCCAGGGAATTGAGGACCCCCCTCTAGCAGCTGAAAATAGCCATTGGTGAGCCTGTCAACTCCCTGATTGGAAGGGGCAGATGTATTAACTCCAGCACTAATAAGGACGTTGTTGAAATCTGCCAGATTCAGCAATCTCCGTGGCCATACAACAATCGATCGACTAGGGTGCTGTCAGTCAGGTAGGGCAGCACCCACCCTAAAATACACCTGGTGATGGTTGGACCACCCCACAGGGCTGATGCGAACATCTGATACTTTCAATGAAGTCGGGCCGGCACTGTGGGTGCTCTCTGTAAAAGCCAGAGAGGCCATCGCATCCAGGAACTCGGAAGCCTGACCCCCAGAGCTGCCACTGTCCTGCCCATTGAGGTCCCCCAGGATGAGCATCCTGGGTCAGTCCAACAGCAACACTGACACACACATGTAAGTACAGCTCCCTCTGAGATATAGGGCAGCAGCCGACAGATACACAATATTCTGCATACGAATGGAGGAGAGGGAAATCATTTAAGTGTTTTACATCATTTTCATCCGATTGTGGGCATAGCTTTGTAGAAAATTCTGTGAGCTATTTGAATGGCCGCATAAAGCTTCACTGTTTTAAGTACCTACAGAGCAGCTCAATTTAGCTCCTTAGGGAAGATGAAGGATTGAACCAATCTTTCACGGAATGAAGTCTGTGGTTTCAGGGAGGCTACCAGCAAGTTTTCAAATCCAAGCTTTGGACCACACAGCATATCCATCAGCTGGCTCAGTGGCCGCCAACTTGCAACACTTACCTATTTTGATAAAGCATCCCATTAGACTAAAGCTAGCGAAAAAATTTCCTGTGCTTTTATATTGTTCTCTGGCAGCACAAGCTTTGTTTCTAGCTGTGATGTGAACTTCTTGCAGTTCTCCTAGAAGCCACACGGTGGGGTTGTTACTTTGAGGCTTGATGCAATCCTTTAATAATTAGTGAACAAAGTAGAGGGTTTTTAAACTCTCTTTTGACACAACCGTTGTATTCTTCAGCTCTAATAAAATGTAAATCTCCAAAAGTTACAGACATGTCTCAACAAGAATTATTTGGAAACCCTGCAGTATCAAGCTCCAAGTGAAACTTACTCAAGTTAGCTCAGGAAAAAGTATCTCTACTTTTGAAAGTATGAAATTTTGAAAAACCAAACCCCAACATCTAATGTATTGGTATAATAAAAAAGTTGATGTGTATGGTGTGTCCATGGATTTGCCACCCAATTCTTGTGGATAAAGTAGAATCTCTTCCCCATAACTAAGTTAAATAAGCACACACACTTGCAACTTCTCAACTTCATAAACGTATCCTTGTCTCTCCCGATGTTCACCTCTCCCTTGTCTCCCCCTTCCTTGTCTCTCTTAGATTGCAAGCCCCTTGGGGTAGGAACCTGCCTACAACTACTGATTGTACAGGGCCAGGTACATTGCTGGCGTTCTATGAATAATAATAATAATAATCATTTATAAAATTGTGTGTCCCCATTCCTGTACCTCCAACATTTCCAGCAGCCAAGGAAGTACAAGTCCCTTCCCTTCAGTGAATAAACTCTACGCCTCCACAGCTAAGCTCTACTCTCTCACACATTAGCAAACACACCTCACAACAGCCCAAGTACATAAAGAGGAACAGAAGCTTTCCCACTTAGCATTCCACTTGGTTTCTTGTCATTCCATCATCTCCTCATTGTCCTTTCAAGGGCTTTTCTTGGAACACAACCGGGAAAGATGTGCCTGAGGCTTTAATGCTAGTCTTTTGTCTCTCTCCCCTGAAAGAGAGAGAGTGGGATTCAGTACCCAAAGAAGGACTTTCCCTCCTAAGCATGGACTGTTGGGAGGTAGCATTCCTTATATTATAATAATTATTAATAATAACTAATTCATAATTAATACTAATTTGTATATCAAACCTCCCTGCCATGGCCCTCTGAGCGCTTCACATAGAACTAATTAGCACCATGTACTTACTATGGCCAACTCTCGCCTTTAAATCAGGAGCCTTATGAAAAATGCATGTTTCAGAACTACATTGGTTCTACTGTTGAGCCTTCAATGACTATAAGCCTGATTCCCTCAAACATGGGGATGTTAAGCCTGGAGACCTCCAGCTGTGGATAGAAAGGCCTGGCGAGAACATAGAGAATGTTAGGAACGGGCAGAGGGGGTGACGAGACCGGGGTGGAGGAGGAGATCCAGGGTGGGGACTGCCCGCCGACCCCACCGGTAACCCACCTAGCTCGCCGCCACTCAGTACAACCCCCAGGGCCTGTCTCTTATACACATCTAGATGTGTATAAGAGACAGGGGGGGGGGGGCGCAAATGAACTGGTTATGGGGTGCGGGTTTAAAGACAGTATTCCTGTTAGCAATAACTTCGTTAAGAAAAGTTAGTGAAATAGCAGCCATAATAACCTCAAAACCATATTTGCAGATTTATTTTCCAAGATAGAATAGATATTGCTTTACATCCTAAATTCCTACCTAAGACAGTTGTGAGAATGTGGCCCTTTTTATATGGGCCTCTCCCACCCATGAACACGCAGATTTCTGTGTGTTCATATGTGGGGGAGCCCCATGTGAATGACGTGGTGCACGTGCCCATGATGAGTGGGAGTGCGTGTGCGCCCGCCTAACATGCATCCCCACTCTCACACACCCCACTTGTCCCCATGCACAGAGCAACTGGGGGAAACGGTGGTTATTCCATGGGTGTGGGTGAGTGGGGATGCGTGTGCATGTTCCATCCCCCTCACCCGGCGAAGCCATGTAAAAATAGCATGTGAGGAGCCACTCGAAGAAGAACAGAAGGTTGCTACCTTGTAAGCAAGGTTCTTTGAGATGGCTGCTGTTGAGCTACTCTCCTGGCAATTGCTAGTTAACAATAAAAGTATATCTGACAGACTCTTCTAGAACACAGAGTATCGTTTGATTTCTTCCACAGTTCTCCCTCCCCTTCCTCGCTGTTTCCAAAGTTGACCATAATTGTGAACAACTCCAAAGGCATAACGAGAGTCAGTGAAAATATTAACACTTTTGTTTTTGGCTGGAGTGCAACCTCTGGTCAGGGCAAAAAGTTCAGCAACTTGGGCAGAATACACAGAAGGAAGATGGTTGCTCTCAATGACCTCGTGCTGGGAACAAACAGCATATCCGGCCACAAGGTTACCTTTAGAGTCTCTGAGGCAAGATCCATCAACCTAGAAAACAAAGTCAGGGTTCTGTAAAGGGGTGTCTTTAAAATCAATTCGGGGCATGGTAAGGTGTGTTACAATCAAACAATCATGGGGTTCACCATCAAGAGGGGTAGGCAGTAATGAGGCAGGATTGAGAACTATCAATCTGTGGAAGATTTCAAACACCCTTCTAGCCTTTTCTTTACCCCTTTTAGTATGTCTGACAGACTTTATTCCACACTGCAAACACTCTCACAACACCCACCCTTCCAACTCCGCATGGAATTTTTTCCTTATATTTCTATAAAGGGTTGGAAGGAACTGTCATTCTGAGGGCGAGAGTGCTTTTTATACTAAGGAGCTTGAGACCATCATGTGGTCTATTATTTGAACAGGACGAGCATGTAGAATCCATTTATGAGAATGTTAGGCGCCATCTTTACAAGGTAATAACCTTCTGATCAGCACATGGGGAGAAGTTGTTTGTAAACAAACAGCTTTATCTCCCAGTCTGATCGGTGTCCCTGCTGCTGCTGCTGCTGCTGCTGGAGCACTACTAGGAGGCAGAGGCAGGTGAGGGATGGGGAACGGAGCCATGGAGGGGAGGCAGAAAAACGTATTGGGGGAGACGCTGGCTGCAGCCTGTTGCACAGCCATGCAAGTGCGGGGCCCCAGCTAGCCGCGGGGCTGTGTGCCACCGCACATGTGGCCCATGCCTGGGGCCGGCCCTGATTGAACCACTGCCCTCCACCACTTCCTAGCAGCATATTCACTAGGGTGGAGGTGGAGACTCCCCCCCCCCCCCAATTTCCCTTATCTCAACCCCCTTACCCTACCCTCTCGCTGGGTTTACCCAACCCCCATAATTCCTCATGCCCATACCCCCTCTCACTGGGGGGCTGTGGCACCATCCACTTCCTCCCCTCGCCACCCAAATAACCCATATTCAAATTCTTTATTCATGGCATCAGCTCATGCCATAGCTGAAAATTTAAAATACAAAAACTCCCAACAACAGGAGACAATTACATATTAACATAAGACTTAATTTAACACTTTCAGACTTCAAAAAGCCCTTAAATCAAAATAACCCTATTTCCTTACAAGGGAAAGGATACAATCCTGTCTCCTAAACATCTATACACTTTAAAAGCATATTAGCCAAACAATCCCATCTCCCAAGTATCCCTGCTCTTTATCAAAGCATAAATATGAACATACTAGCCCCTCGCTACAGAGAGCAGAGTAGTCTAGTCCCCTAGAATGAGAATAGCCACATTCCAGATCTACTGTAAAGGATCCTCGCTCTTCTACAGAGAGCAAGAGTGGATCAGTCTTGTCCCCTGAAATAATAATGAGTTCCCAAATCCACAATAGAGGATCCTTTGTTCTTATATGGAGAGCAAGAGCGGACTAATCCTGTCCCCTGAAATAATAAGAACATGGTCCCCGAACTACTATGAGCAGTCCTCGCTCTTCTGCAGAGAGCAATATTGAGCCACCAGCCTTGACCCCTAATACAGTATCTCAGGGCTATCATGGGGAGTCCTTGCTCTTCTGCGGGTGGGAGAACGGGAACTGGGAATTTATTAGGGCTATTCGCCATTTAAACAGAAATACAATAACCCAAATAACCCACCCACCCCTCTTCCCCAGTGCCCAAGCCCACCCCCTCACCAGAGAGCCATGGCACTTCCACCCTCCTCCCCAGTGCCTACATCCCCCTCTCACTGGGGGGCCATGGCACTTCCTCTTCCCCCATCCCAAATGCCCAAGAACCCCTGTCTCACTGGGGGGCCATGGCATTTCCTCCTCCCCCATCCCAAATACCCAAGACCCACCCTCTGACTCGTATCCATCCATCACCACCAATTGACTCCTTCCTTCCAGGTATGACTGAAACCACCATCCAGCAGCTCCTGTCACACCAGCAACATCCCTCAGCCGCTGGAGTAGTAACCCATGGTCAATTGTATCAAACGTTGCTGTAGGTCCAGCATGACCAAAATCGCTAACTGTCCTCAATCTGTAATTATCAGCAGATCATTGATCACCCTGACAAGTGTGGTCTCTACCCCATGAGAGGTCTGAGCCCAAATTGGAATTGCCCCAAAATATTGTTAAAGTCCAGCCTTCTCAATCACTTTCCTAAGAAAGGCAGATTGGAGACGGGGTGATAATTGGCAAGCACTCCACCACTGAGACGGTTTCTTGAGGAGGGGGGTGGACCTTCGTGCATTTGATGGTGGCCGGCACCTTCCCCTTCCTAAAGGAGGTGATAACAAACAATGCCTTTCAATAAAGGTACAACTGCCTCGGTGTCCGCCCATAACAGTCAAGATAGGCACAGGTCAGAAGCACACGTGGTGGGTCTCAATGATCCCAACAGTACACGGACTTCCTTGTCATCAACCATATCGAGGTCAACCAGGGGAATACAGTCCCTAGGGACTCTGTGGCTTTCCACATTGAAAGGCCCAACAAATCCCACTCAGAGTCCCTCTATCTTCTCCGCAAAGAACGTAGAAAATTTCCCACTGCACTATATTGAAGAAACTGTAGACTGATTGAGACAGTCTGGATTCACCAGGCCACACACCACCCGAAACTGTTGCAACAATCTGTTCCCTGCAGCGTCTATGCCTGAGGACAAATACAAGTGCTTGGCCTCAATAATAGCCAGGGACCCGAGTTCACTGCACCAAAAAATCTTAAATTCTGCAACCAGTGAAGCCAAATTCTGCAAATTCACTGGGAGCATTAATATTTGCATAATTAACATGATTTGCATAACTATGCATGCTGGGAAACAAATTTGCAACAGGTTTGACATAGAATCACAACTTTGCTAATGAAACATATCTCAAATCCTCTGGAATTTCAGCACCCCAGAATTCCCACCTCATATTAAAACCCCAGACCTCCCTCACCCAAACATTTATTTTATTTTATTTATTTATTTAATAGATTTTTATACCGCCCCATCCTGCACAGCAGCTCGGGGCGGTTAACAACAATAAAACAATTTAAAACATTTAAAATACAAATATAAAACGCATTAATAAGACAGGGTGGTATAAATAAATATATAAATATATAGGTGGGGGATTAAAAATCNCCATGGACCCTGCGAAGGTAAAGGCGATCCATGCCTGGCCCGCACCCCAAGCAGTGAAGCCCCTCCAACGTTTCCTGGGGAGTGCCAATTATTATAGGCAATATATTTCCCTCTACGCGGATGTGACGGCACCCTTGACATGGCTCCTCAAAAACGGGCAACCCTACTGGTGGGGGCCAGAGCAGCAACAAGCATTCGAATGTCTTAAGACGGCCTTCACGTCGGCTCCCATCTTGCAGTACCCCGATTTTTCCCTACCTTTTTTGGTGGAGACGGATGCTTCAAGTGGGACTTTGGGAGCCGTACTGTCCCAAACTAGACAACCGGGCCACACCCCACACCCATGTGCCTTTTATTCACGGCAGCTTACCCCCGCGGAGCGAACTACACAATCCTAGACCGAGAGTTACTAGCAATCCGCTCCGCCTTCGAAGTATGGTGGCACTACCTCGAAGGGGCACAATACCCCGTGCAAGTGGTCACAGATCACAAAAATTTAACTTTTCTGCAGACGGCCCGAATCCAAAATGCACGTCATGCAAGATGGGCCCTCTTTTTTGCGTACTTCGATTTTCAGATTCTTTATCGTCCCGGAAAACTCAATACTGTTGCAGATGCCCTTTCCCAGTACGACGAACCCCCCAATGATCTTGTCTCGCGGGGAGAGACCATCATAAAACCCCAGGCATTCATAGCGGGGGGGCTTACTACCCAACAGATCGAGGCATGGACGGCACAAGACCCAGAACTACGAGCAGCCTCGCAGGTCTCCTCCATAAGAAGGTCCCAACTGGAAAAGACCATAGCGGTACCCCGCCTTGCACGAGCGAAGATTCTCTGGGCGCATCACGACGCCCCTCTAGCAGGGCACCCAGGGCAACGCCGAACGTTCCAGTTGCTGTCTCGACACTTCTGGTGGCCCGCGATGAAACAAGACATGCAGCGCTACGTCCGCGGATGTACCACGTGTTGTCTCACAAATGTCCCGTGACGTAAACCAGTGGGTCTCTTGCAGCTGGGTCCCCTGCCACAAGGCCCATGGCAGAGGGTCAACGTAGATTTTATTGTAGAGCTACCTCTGTCCCAGGGGTATACAACGATCCTTGTGGTAATCGACCAATTCACAAAAATGGGGCACTTCATTCCCTGCCGAAAGCTCCCCACTGCACACCACACGGCACAGCTTTTCTTGCAGCATGTCGTTAAACATCACGGGCTGCCCCAGGCAATCATATCGGACTGAGGGCCACAATTTACAGCATGGTTTTGGCGAGCCCTGTTTGCAGCAGTAGGCACACAAATCGCCCCTACCACGGTCTACAGGCCACAGGCGAACGGACAAGTCGAGAGAGCCAATCAAACCCTGGAGCAATATCTCCGCTGCTATGTGGATTATCTCCAGGACGATTGGGTGACGTATATCCCCCTTGCAGAGTTTGCTTTTAACAACGCCCCCCACGCCTCATTAGGCACGTCGCCCTTCTATGTATCCTATGGGTTCCACCCTAGACTCACGTTATTCGACGAACCTTCAGCGAAAGTCCCCACAGCCGGCGCAATGATACAAACCCTGCACCGTTGTCACGTGCATGCACAGCGGATGTTACAAACAGCCCGCCAGCAATACAAACGCCAGGCCGATAGACATCGGCTGCCAGCCCCGGAATACCGGGTAGGAGACTTGGTATGGGTAGACCGCCGTCACTACCCCTCCCTTCGGCCCTCTTCCAAACTGGATAGTCGTTTTATGGGACCTTTCCCGGTAGAACAACAAGTTAACTCTGTCGTGTACCGGCTTACCCTGCCTCCTTCCCTTCATATCCACCCTGTATTCCACGTGTCCCTACTCAAGCCACATCAACCTCCCCTTTTCCCACCTGCTTCTCCTCCAGGACCTATATGTGACATTGTGGGGGAACCCGAATATGAGGTACGTGCGCTCCTTGATTCTAAACGGATACGGGGGGCCCTTTTCTACTTGGTGGACTGGAAGGGATATAGCCCGGCGGATCGTTCATGGGAACCCGCGTCCGCCGTCCATGCTCCTCGACTCACCCGCCAGTTCCACCTCCGTCACCCCGCTAAACCTGGGCCCTTACGGGCCTTCCCCCGAGGTCGGCGGCCCTGGGGGGGGGGTATTGTTAGGAACGGGCAGAGGGGGCGACGAGACCGGGGTGGAGGAGGAGATCCAGGGTGGGGACTGCCTGCCGACCCCACCGGTAACCCACCTAGCTCGCCGCCACTCAGTACAACCCCCGGCGCTAGTCCCCGACGGCAGGAAAACCCCGCAGAGGCCCTACCCCCGAAACCGGAAGTAGAGGAATAAGCGGAGAAGGGAATCCCTGCGGTTCCAGAGAGGGAAGGGGCGGGGCCAGCAACAGGGCGACGCCGCTCTGCACGCCTGCAGGCGCAGCAGGGGCGGGGCTAGGAGTACTTAAAGCCGGCGGCCACAAGGGCTCAGAGCCGGCGACCAGTCTGACTGTGAAGCTGGCCCCCGAGCGTGGTGCAAGAGTTGTGTGTAGGCTAACCCTGTTCTGAGAGTCTGTGGTCGTGGTGAGTGTGCGAAGAGTGCGAGAGAGAGAGAGAGAGAGAGAGGTGAGTGCTTGGAGATTGTGTTGTCATTGTCATATTGTTGGTATCGTGTTGTGTTGTGTTATTGTTGGTGGCACAGGTGCTATCCCCCAAGGGACCCCTTGCGCTTCTCCCCTAGGCGTGGTGATAGTTTCCTTCCCCTCCTGTTCCCCTGCCCTAAGCCCCTTTTCCCTTCCCCCACTGTGCATCACACGGTTCCTACCCTGGGCACTGTCTCTTGCGAGGTGTGGTGTGTGGGTGTACTAGAGTGTGGGCAGGGACCTTGTCCCCCCGTGGAGTGCGGAGGGGGCACGCTCACATTCTCCGCTGATCCCGTTCCCTATGATGACACGGCCTCGCTTCTCACGGAGCTAATTGGGCCACCTAATACCCTGAGGGAACTCTTTAGTCGCGGAACTGTGAACGTCTCCGCCCCATTGGAGTCCCCAAACTGCGAGGTGTGTGTGTGGAGGGTCAGGTCTGTGGGTCCTCCTATCCCTTACCCCCTCGAAACCCTCATAGAGAAGGGCTGATTTTTTTGCACCCAGAGAGGGAGGGGTTTTCCTCCTCTGACCCTGAGTGGTCAAAATGAAGGGCTTTTGAATTTGAGCCCCAACAGTTCTAAGAAGAGCTACACTGATAAACAGAGAGGGAGAGAGCAGGATGGTGGAACAATGGGTGTTAACAAATGAGACGCTGGCTTGGTGGCGGCTCAACCTTGCACGGGGAGGAAAAGTGCTGTGGACGCAGTCTAGATTGGGTCGGGCTGCCGAACAAACGTGCCAGCAGCTGGACCTACAGGAAGGGTGGGGACATGCATGAACGTGCAGCTGCCCGCCCCTGCCCCCACGCTGTACCCAGCCCCCTGCCATGACGGGGGAGGCATGGTGGCCAATGATGGGTACCATAGTGGCCGGCCATGGTGGCCCTGTACTGGGTGACAGTGGACCACAACACATGTGATAGCCTGCTTGGGCCTAATCAGGTTGCCTGGAAGTCTCCTGGAGCACAGGTCAGGCAAGCCGCCGACACGCCCAGAGGCAATCCTGGGCCAGCATCTGGCAGCCCCTCAATAGGCATGGGACCTGTGAGCCACCTCTAAGGGGCATGGAAAAGCGGTCCACAGCGCTGGTGGTCCATCACCACAACTGTTAACCCCCAGTGTCAGCCCTCTGAGATGCTGGATACAGCCACAGGTGTGTTTGGTTCATGGAGTGATAGGCTGGGAAAAGACCATGAGAGTGATCTCATGCAGCCCTCTGTGCTGATGCTGTGCTGAGGATTTGCTGTGCCTAAACTGCCTCCCTCGCCCCCCCTCCAAATCCACCAACAGAAAAATAGAGCTTATAAAAAAACAAAAAAAAGGTCTGCCACAAGCAGAGATCTGGTGTGACCAGAGGACACCAATGCTTGAAATAAGTGGGTGCAATTTTTAATACATATCCCAGTGACTCAGGTAAGACATGCCCATCCTATAGGGAAAGACAAGCTTCCCCCCACAAACACAGAGACAACTGCCAATCTGACCTAAGGGGAAATTCCTTCTGAACCCCAAATTTGGCAGTCAGATAGACCCTGAGCATGAGTCCAGGTCCCACAACTCAGGCCCTTGGTAGATAATTACAGTTCCCACACACCAGAACCCCCCATCAGACCCATCTCCAGTTGCAGACTTCTCTGGTGCTCAGGAAGAAAGAAAGGGGGGAGGGGAATTAAATGGTGGAAAGAAAGTTTCTTCTTCTATCATTTTAATTTAATTTATTTATTGATTTAAACTTTTATCCTGCCTTTCCCTAAAAAGGCTCAGGAAGGAAGCAGCACTTTGGGATTTCTGTTGGAAGTGCTGTGTAGTTGTGAGTAGTAAAAGGCAGCTAACTCTTTGCCAGGGAGCCTCCTCTGCTTTTGGTTTCACCATCACCAAATCCAGCTATCAAGACTGGGACTGTCCTTGGGCGGTGATCATGCAACCCACAGGGCCTCCATCTTTACTTTGGGCAAAATAAAAATGAGTGAGGACATTGTACACAAATGTTGGATGGGATTTAAAGCTTTGGCAGATGATTTATTTTAGAACTGAAAACATCAGAGTTGTCAATTCCAGGATACTGTGTTCACTCTCAACCCCCACTTTCTCATGAAGGCAGAGGAAACTGACTCTGTGAAAGGGGGAAGACTTGCACTGAAACTATGAACAGGTTGCAGGACACCTTGCAGCCTCTCTATAGTCCCGATTCAAACCCGCTGATGTCATGGCTGCTCCTCCAACCCCTTAGGGTTTGTTCTTTGAGCGCTATTTTGGAGGCAAGTACCTCCTAACTCACTTTAACTTCCCTCTGTTCCCATGAGTGGGGAGGGTTCAAGTGAGATAAAAGGGGTGGTACTTAACCTCTCCAAACAAATAGTGAGGGGAGCTTTTACTCCAGGTTTTTCATCTGGACTGAAGGGAGGTAATGTCTCCACACTAGAACTGGTGCAAAAATGACCTTTCCCGAACTTAAATGAATTTCCATCTTTTTGGGAACCTTGTAGAATATTTGCATTGTTTTTCACATTCAGGATTGCTTTTGCTCTTTCACCACTTTCGCTATTTCAATCAGCAAATTTTCTGCACTTTCATCATCACGTTTGTCATCGATTTTACTGTTCCTATCAGCAGTTTGGAAAATGCTGACTGGAAACCCAAACAAATGGGTATGTGTTCCTGAGTCATTTAAAATGAAAGCAGGCCATTTTAAATGAAAATGAAGGCCATTTTAAACTAAAATAGCATTCATCATGAATTTTCATTTCACGTCTACTCTACATTTGCTACCACCATTTCAGAAAATCTTGGCACTCCCTCTTTTTGTGTTTCCCTCATGACATCTCTGCCTTATTAAGTGTTATTCCAGCACCCACTGCTGGACGTTATCTGCAGGTTACCAAGCAGGAAGCTCAGGGGAAGGGAACATCTATTTAAACCCTTATTATTTAACTCCTGGATTTAACCTATTTAACCCCTGTTTGTGGGAACAGGAGTGGAGGGAGGTAGTTACTCCAGATTGGAAGGCAGTCAAGGCTACAAGAATGCACAAGCAGGTCTGGGGAGCATCTACATGATTACTTGAGCCCTATATAACCAGAGAGGGATGGTCCGCACTAGTAGTAACCAAGAGGGTGTGTCATACTTCCTGCAAATTGGAAGCTCTGGAGGAAGGAAGAGATGTTAGAGAGAAGAGTAAGGCTGAGAAGGTCCCTGATCAAAACCCAGACTCATCTACTACTTCCAGCCAACCCTGCAGTGTTGGCCAGTAGGGGTGGAGTAATCACCAAAGTTCTGGAGACAGGAAATAGGTCAGTGGGCACACTGGGCAGAGTCTGAGATACAGAGGATCTGACTTCAATCTCCCTTTGGCATGATAGCATGAGCAACTGGGGAGAACAAGACTTGCAAGTCCTGGAGCATTAGATGAGTTTGGATTTTGGCCATAGATGGATCTTCTCACCTTTGTTTTTCTCTCTAACACCTCTTCCTGTGGGCCTGATTGGCATGTGGAACTCCTTGCATTTCTGTTGTGTAACCTAGATAGAGGAAGTGCTGTGGTTGCCTGGCCTTGGAGGTCTTCCACACTTTGTATTATGATGCTTTTAATAGGAACAAAGAGGCTCTTAATGCCTTTTCTATTCAATTAGTACAAGCAAACTTTTAAAAAGAATGTACAATGCTTATTCAGAGTCTCAAAACCATAGAAACCCCAAACTTCCCTCGTTTTAATATTCTCCAAAACAAGCTATGTTTCTCCTTTAAAATTCAGCTCATCCTAGCAGGGTAGCAGGTGGGAAGAAAAAGACTTCTTGCCTTTCCCGTGCAAGATCATAAAACTTGGTCTCTGACAGCAGCCCTGGACAAGCTCAGCTCTGGGACTAATTGTGAAACAGCATGGAATCTTTCTCTTTGGATCCATGTTGTGTGACCATGTTCTTGGTTCTTTCTCCAAGGAACAATTAGTGCTGATACAGCAGCCTTATTCATGTTTTGGGTGTTCCCCATAAAATCTCAAATTGGGATTTTGATGAATGAGAATTTGTTTTCTAATCTGGCTTCAATAATCCCAGTAAAATTATTAGTAAATACATTTAATAGACAATAAAGAAGTGGCAGATTTTGCCTTTCAAGGTCTTTTGACTTCTCTTTTGCATAGAAGGGCTCACTTAAAGCATTTTGCTTTTAGGGCTCACTTAAAGCATTTTTTATGGAATACCTTGGACTATTGGCAGGTACTATGGGGGAAGGTAACATTTCATCCAGCCATTCTGTCTCTCCTTTCGTTAACGACCTAGAGTACTGTACTGGGCTAGCTTCAGGGATAGGGCAGGAAAATTAACCAGGAGTGTACTCTCTGTCAGTGTACCCATTGTGAACGCTCTCCATCTCAGAGAAGGGATCTTGGATCCTTTAGCTGTCCTCTCCAATTCACTTCTGGGAGCTTGCCTTGAGGGGCAGGGCTGCCACATCCCCTCTAGACAGCTGATAAGTGGGGAAGCAGGAGGATGTCTGCCCTTGACTGCAGTGCCACCCCGAGCTTGTGGGGTGCAGAGACAAGTTGGGAGGGGCACATTTTCATATTTTGCTTGGAGTGGCAAAATGTGTTATGCTAAAGCTGGCTGTGGTGCTGCAGATCTCTGTAAGACAGGGTGTTTCAAAAGTAAGCTTGACAGGATGCAAGTCTGGGTGCCATGTCTCTCTCCCCCTGCTGAAGAAGCCATCTTTGGATGTGGACGCACTCGCCAGCTACCGACCCATCTCTAATCTTTCCTTTTTAGGGAAGGTTATTGAACAGGCAGTGGCACTGCAGCTCCAGGCGCATTTGGACAGCATCGGTTTCCTTGACCCTTTTCAATCTGGGTTCCGCCCCGACTACGGTACTGAGACGGTGTTGGTGGCCTTGGTGGATGATCTCCGCTGGCAGATGGATGCAGGAAGTTCGACCTTTGTGGTCCTGCTAGATCTCTCGGCCGCTTTTGATACCATGGACTATGGGCTGCTGTTGAGATGGCTGAGAGACTTGGGAGGTCTGGACGGGACTGTCCTTGGATGGTTCCGCTCATTCCTCTCGGGTAGAAGTCAGTGGGTGGTACTGGGGGCTGAAACATCTAGCCCCCAGGCTTTGACTTGCGGTGTTCCACAGGGTTCCATTCTATCTCCACTAGTGGTGGGACTCCGGGCCCATTACCGGCTACCGGATTTACCGGTTACCGGTTCTGCGAAAACCAGATTCCCGGATTAAATCCGGTATACCGGTACCGGATTTATTTCATTGGTTTCAATGGGGCGCTGTGTCCCCATTGAAACCAATGAAATAAATTAATTCCCTCCCCC
>QEPC01012468.1:2951776-2980274 GCA_003113815.1 Sphenodon punctatus | reverse complement strand
GTCTGGATCGGCAGGTGGAGGCGGTGGCTAAAGCCACCTTTCGCCAGCTGTATCTGGTACGGGGACTTCGACTTTACCTCTCCGGGCCCGATCTGGCCACTCTCGTCCATGCCTTCATCACCTCGAGGCTAGACTACTGCAACGCGCTCTACGTGGGGCTACCCTTGTTTCTGGTTCGGAGGCTGCAGCTAGTGCAGAATGCAGCAGCCTGTCTCCTGATGGGGATGGGGCGGCGTGAGCACATAACACCGGTGCTTCGCGCTCTGCACTGGCTGCCTATAGCGTACTGAGCCACATTCAAGGTGTTAGTATTGATTTACAAAGCCCTGCATGATCTGGGCCCCTCATATCTCAGGGACCGCCTCACCCTCCGTGCCTCAGAACGATCCCTTCGGTCCACCAAGGGCGCCTTTCTGGACGTCCCCCGTGTAAGGCGGGGGGCCACAATGGAGAGGGTGTTGTTGGTGGTCGGGCCGCGGTTGTGGAACTCCCTCCCGGAGGAAGCTCGCCTGGCCCCGGGTCTGTTGGCCTTTCGATGTATTTGTAAGACTTGGCTGTTCGCCCAGGCCTTCGGAGGGGAGGGTGGGGGGTTAATTTCTGTGGGGGGTGTTTTAAATTTGTTTTAATTAAGAAGTTGTAGATTTTTTAATGTTAAAAAATTGTTTTTATTATGTTGGAAGCCGCCCCGAGATGCTGTGGGCATGGGGGGGGCTGGCATATAAATATAAATAAATAAATATGACGGAAGTGTGGAGCCAACAGGATCACCTCAGGGAAGGGGGATAGTTTTCTTTCCATTCTGTTTTAGGGTTCCAAGCCCTCTGGGTTTGATTTGGACACTCTAGGTTTTGACTCAGAGCCTCTGGTCTCTATTTTCCCAGGTTAGCCAAGGCGTTGGGCAGGGGGTGGGGTGGTATCACAAGGGGTCTCCTGTCCCCTTTCCCACATGACCCTGCCCCCTGTGGAGTGTGGTGATGTCACATCCTGGTTGTGGAGGGGGTGGGAGTTAATTGTAGTGGGGGGGTAGAGTCTGGGGCCCTGACTGGGGGGTGGCATGCGTGGGACGGTAGCTTTGCAGGGTGTATATCAAGGAGAATGTGAAATGACTTGTCAAAAACCAATATATGTAGTCTGACATACATGCATAAATATTATATTCTTATATAATAATAAAAGGGGACACAGTCACATCTGAAAGGGGCAGGAAAGACCCTTTGTTTATGATATGGTGTTTACCGCCCCTTTCTGGAGTGACAATCCCATCCCTAATCTCGTCTGTGTCTCTTGAGGTTGGTTGTTTTGATACCTTTTGCAATGTAGATCTTGTTTATGTTTGGCTCCCGAACAACCTATTGGATGGAAGCAATTTTCCAGCATTTGGTGTGTAGTCATAGTGATGACACAGAGGAGAAAGGATCACTATACATTTAATGCTGCCCTGAGTGATCCAGTTGGATTTTTCTGCTAAAAATGAGAAGGAATTTTTGCACCCCTGCCACATTTTAGAGGTGGTTCTGATGGTATTTCGATCACCTGAACAATGATTAGGTCAGGTACGTTCTGTATGTTTCCCTATGGCTGGAAAACTGGTCATAGTTGAATTAGGGTAGACAGAGATATTTAGGTGCAGATGTGCTAGCAGCGTCTGCTGCTAATGTGTGAGGACTGCGCCCTGGGGCATGGGGGCCAAGGTCTCCGGGGGGGCGGGGCTGTTGCTCACCAGAGGGGAAAGGCCGCAGCAGGTCCTGGACTCCCCGATCCCTCTTACGCCGCCTGTAAAGGCCGGGGCGCCGGCACCGCCGCCTGCGGCGCGGCAACAGAGCCCTGAGAGGAACACCCCCCCGGCCCAGGCTCCTCCCTCATGTCTGCACGTTGGTCCTGGAGGCGTGGGCAGGAATGCATCACCGCTGCAGTTGGAAGCCACGCCCCTGACCCCAGCCCGGCGGCGCTCAGAGCACCTGAAACATCGCTTGAGCCCAGACTATAAAGGCGGCTCCTTGCCACCATAGCCTTGCTGGTGATCAGTGCCTCCGTGCATGAGAGACTGGCCCCATTGCTTCGTTTTGTGTTTATTGAACCTTGTGTGAACCTCTGGATCTTGGGAGTGAGTGGCGTGTGATTGTGCTGGGTGAGTGTGTCGAGTGATTCCTGCGAGTGCGAGCAGTTTGGACTGGATCAGGTAAGAGTGGAACCCTGTTGGGTGCAACCGTGTTTCACCATCCCTCGGGCCCCTGTGGGTGCATGCCCTATCCTTCTCCCCCCTTCCTGGGTGTGGGCACCCCCCTAATTCTGCACCTCCCGTCACCTCCCTACCTGCCCTGTTCCCCGTGTGTGTGGTTTCCATGGCAGCTCCAAGGTGTGCTCTCATCCCTGGTACCCAGTGATAATCCAGGCTGGGGATTTGTAATCCTGATAGCCCTATTTGATCCTGAGGGTTTGTTTCCTGGCACCACCTCGCTGAATTATTGGGAAACGTGTGCGTGGACCCCGTTCTGTTCCTCCCATATGCCTAATCCCCACAAACGGGACACCATATGCTCCATTTCCATATGGAGGGACAGGCAGGTTTGGCTTCATGGCTGTTGGACTGTATTAATGCCCATCCTCAATACTCCACAGGCATTGTTTGATTGCAAAGCGGTTGCAGACATGGCTCTGAATTCTGAAATTAGTTTCAGTGGAACCGTATGGATTTCCAATCTGATTCACTCATGCTGAGGTCACATTGGAAAGGTAAGTGGGGGGGGGGGGAATTCCTTGGCCCCACCCCCTTTTGGCATGGCCCTGCCCCTTTCTGGGACAAAGCCTGCTCCATGCTTCTTGCAGAGTTGCTTCTTCAGCAGTGGTCAAGCGGATGTCAGTGCTGTGCATCTCCCAGCTCTGTCATCTGTTTCCACAGTTCAGGTGAGATGTCACAACTAGGCATCCAGATGGACTGTAACTGAAATTAGTCTCTGCCAGGAGAGTGGCAGCCAGGAGGTCTCTCTGGGTCCACTGTCACTTCTGGAACATAGTGGGGAAGGAGGAGCAGGTGGCTCAAGCAGAAGAAGGGACAGGTGACTGATCAGGTACTCACTCCTTTAGCTTCCACTGGAGCTGCCTTAATGTTAGGCTTCCTCCAGACACTCATTCCAGCCATCATCCAGATTACTGTATGGGGCCTAGGGCAAGTGTGTGTGTGTGTGTGTGTGTGTGTGTGTGTGTGTGTGTGAAACATCCAGGACATGGGCAAACGTTAGGGATGGGAAAGGAGTCAGGGGTCAGAATGGGGAGTCTAGATCAGGGCTGGGAGACAAAAGAGGAGAGAGGAGCAACAAGGCTGAAGGCCATGGCGAGGAGAAAGCAAGGAGAGTGCTCTGCCGTTCCTCCTCCTGTGGGTTGGTTGCGAGCCTGCCCAGGCTTATGTCCTGGCTGGCAGCTAACCAGGAAACTGGGAGTAGTGTCAGGGGCTGGGACAATCTGGAGGGGGTGTCACAAGGGCTACAGCTGGGGAGAGTGAGTAGGGCCAGGAATGAGGGTTTGAGGTTTACCCTCCCCACCCCCTTACTTTCACATCCAGTATTAACTCTGCTCCCCCAGAGAGACGTCCAATCCCAGCCTTAGCCTACAGCTAAGGGAGTGCCCAGCTGTCTTCCACAATAGATTCACAATGCACCCTATTCAAATCTTTGCCTTCCTCCAGACTCTCCCCCTCGACTACACTGTCACACACTTAGTGATGTCTCCAGCCCCTTTCACCTACTCTAGCAGCCCTCCCGACTGCTGCCTCTTCTTGTCGACAAGACTCGACATCCATTGCTGCTAACTTGGCAGTGCTTCACGTGGGGGGTGTTTTTGCCGTAAGCGGAACGTTATACTTTATCCACATTATCCAGATTAGCAAACCGAATATAGATGTGTGTGTAAAGTCACACCTGTGGGAAGTCTGTTGGCTGATTTACATTAGCTGCTGGTATCTGGACTTTTCACAACTGTAATGGAGTAACAAAACATGCAGGATGAGACAAGGGCCCTTTTTACATGTGCTGCAGCTGCGTGGGGGATGGGTATACACGCCGGTGTGGGGGAGGCGGGTGTACACGGGCGCACCCCCCCATTCACCCACCACAGCAGCCACATGGCTGGCACCCACTCATGCCCACACAGCGACCTGTGTGGGCATGAGTGGGTTTGACTCATGTAAAAAGAGCCAGTTGCTACCCACTGGCAGATCTGAGGCTTGAATTCATGAGCTAGGCAGGGGAGCGGAGCCTCTGGCCACACTGGGTTTTTATTTGACCCCTTTTCAGTTCCTGGATCTGGCATCTGAATCCAGCCCCTTCCCTCGAGTGCTGAAGAAACTTGCTTGGGAGGAAGGGAGCAGAGGGGAGGGTGTGTGCTTAAGGGTGCGGCCTGAATATGTGGATTAGATCTATGGTCCGTACTCCCCATCTTCCCGTGCCCCAAGTCCCCATGGAGCCATGCATCGTCTCTCAGACTGCTTTCACACTTTACAAAATGGGCTATTATAGTAACTTGAAATAATACCGGGTATTATAATTCTGCAATTTTTGTAGTGTGTGAATGCACTATTCCCCTTTTATGCTGCGAGACCTTGGGTTGTTGTAAGAGCTTCCAAATGTGGCTTTTACACTGACCCGAGATCTTGCAGCATAAAAAGGCGAATAGTGCATTTACACTTTACAAAATATTTTGGAATTATGATACCTGGTATTCTCTCCAGTTATTATAATAGCCCATTTTGTAAGGTGTGAAAGCAGCCTTAGCAGCATGCCATCCCTTTCTTCTGCCATATCTTTCTGCATCCATACTCTGCAGCTCCTTACTCAGGCCGCGTTCACAACTGCGGCAGAGAGACCCGCGAGGGAAGACGCGGCAGCAGGGAGGAGCCGGGGAGCAGAAGAAGAGCCAGTGCGAATAGGGATCTGCCGTGGCTTCCCTCTGGTGCAAACGGGGATCTGCTGCGGCTTCCCTCGTGCATGTCAGGGCGCAAAATCCTGCCCTGGCATGCGCGAGAGAAGCTGCTCATCTGCTCTCCGGCTCCTGCCCGCTGCCGCGTCTTCCCTCACGGGTCTCACCCGCAGTCTGAATGCGTTCTCACTCTCAACACGTTTCTTCTTGTTACTGTCTCAGATAATTCTTCTATTTTGGCATTAAAATTACTTCGATTCAATGGACTGAGAAGAAATACGAGCATTTTGGTTGACGTAGGTCAACATCTCTCTATGTAGATTTTGCTGTGGTCCTTTGGCCTGAAAATGGCCAAAGGAAATTGCCAATGTGGTTCCAATACAAAAAATAAAATAAAAATCCTGCCTCCCTCCCCCAATCTAGTTGAAGCATGGTGTTCAGAGAGGCCAGTCCCCAACTCCTTGCCCATGTGCTCCTTGCTCCAGCTGCTTTATGCTGGAGTTTGGCATCAGGAGAGAGATGCTGTATTAACAGAGAGCCTTTCGAGCAACCAAAGAGGAACAAGCCCCACAGCCAATAAGTTCTGCCCCCTCCCGCACGTGCACATTCACACACACCCCCCCACAATATTTCTAGTGAATAAAGAGAGAGAGAAGCTCTTCCGCTTATAATTCAGTTGTCCTCTCAAGTGCTTTCACTGGGAATAGGGCTGAAACGAGAATCAATTTCATTTTCGTGACAATCTCACAAGCATTGAGAACCGTTACGAAGATCTCAGAATGAGCTCGAGGTTTCAGTTCAGCATTTTTCTCAATTTACCGTTACTGTTTACTGTGTACCGCGTTATTCCTGGTTATTTGCATGGGTGCTACAGCTGTTCTGCACACGTGCGGCTCCTTTCTAAGATGGCATCAGCAGCATTGCTGCCATTTTGGAAAAGGACATCCATTTTGCACATGCGCGTTACTGGTATGAACATGTTACATGGTGAATGGTAACAGTAAGAAAACATCTCGATCAAGAAAATGTCAGGAACTGGGATTTTCTCGATTTATTGATCCTCACAAAAAAAAACCCGAGTTGAGAACCATGATTCTTGGTGAGAATATTGAGATCAAGTTTCAGCCGTACCTGGAAGGGAACCAGGAAAGAGGTACCAGAGGCTTAAATTCTGGTCTTTTCTCCTAAATAGGGACTTTTGGAAGGTGCCTTTGTGTGGCTGTGCGCACATCCTGCTATTCTCCCCCTCAGTTTGTTTCCCTGTGTGCAGCACGCTGGGAGCACAGGAACTGAATCTCCTGTTAGTAGTTTTAGTGTAGCCGGAGGCTGTTATTATCTTGTGTCAGTTTCAATTCAATGTACTTGCATCTTGGCATCCCCTGATGTGCTGTTGGATTGATTTACCTCAAGTATATCTGACCTGCAAACATCCACGTCTTCACTGAACTCTTGAGTGTGGGGTCAACTCAGAATTTTCTGAACTTGAAAATAAACGTCTTTATGCCAGCTGAATTCAGAAAGCCCCACTCTTAAAAAATAAAATAAAATAAAATAAAATAAAATAAAATAAAATAAAGCACCCTTTCTGAAAGAGGGAAGATCCTTTCAACTGGCAAATGAAACAAAACTGTCAGCCCTGGTGCTGTGTTTGGATAAAAGTTCTAAGTTTTGTGAAACTTCCAGATGTAACCCCTGGTCTTTCTCTTGCCGTTTCTAAGCAAATGTCCATCTGTAGATATAGGATATAAGGGGGAAAAGACGTTTCAAAAAGTTATTTTAAATAACCCAGCAAAGCTATTTCTTTCTAAATCCATTAGGTTTTTCAACATGGTGTCCTTTGTTAAGAAGAAATTTGTGTGTTAAAAGGACCCTGCTCTTTCATTTTAACGTTGAGTTTTCTAGGCCGGCTGCCAATTGTATGCTTTGAAGAGAAGCTTTGTAAATAAAGCATAATATTATTTTATTCATCTGATGATTTTTCATGTTGTCTCCAAGGAATTGCAATCTGCTTATAAACTCTGTGTTCAGACCCCACTGGAATGAATCAGGGAGTCAAATGGCAGCACAAAAGCCTACCGCATATTGGGTAATGATGAGGGGAGGACAGTGGGTTGTATATACCTGTCAGGGTCCGGCCGCAGGCCCGGCAGCGCCGCCGACACCAAGCCCCGCCACGGGGAGACCCGGCAGCCGACGGGAATCAGGCTCCGCCCCCCCTTAACGTCCACAGACGCAGGGGGAACCCAGCAACCGCCTCAACAAACCCCCCAGACCCCGCCCCGGGACGCTGCGCAGGATGCAGGGGCGGGGCCTCCAGCACACCGCCGCTCAGCGCGGCTACAGGCACGCCAGGGGGGCGTGGCCTGTACTTTAAATCCCGGCGCGGTGAGATACGCAGTGCCGGTGATCTGCGAAACTGGCCCCCTTGTGTGAGAGGAGAGAGCAGAGAGAGCCTTGTTGACCCTGATTTCCCCTTCCTTTGGATTGCGTGTGCGGAGTGCCTCGGAGGAGTGCATGGTGAGTGAATGTGCCCAGTCCCTCTGTGTTCCTACCCCTCATTGCGTGTGGTCTTGGTGCATTGGGTGGAGTGGGTGTGAGTCAGCCTTTCCCCCTCCTGTGGGTAACCCTGACCCCCCTTCCTCCCTGCGAGCTTTGTATCCTACCCGTTCCTCTCCTTGCCTGGGACCCTTCCCCTGCACCCCCCACCGTGGCACATTGCTTCCCTTCCCCCCGTGATCGAATATCTGGAGTGTGCTTGCTTGGCGGGAGGTGTAAGGAGGACTGCATAGCACAGGTGATCCGGCGCCCTATGATGAAGTAGGCCTCAATCCCTTGCGGATCTTAACGGCCAAAATACTATCCTGACGGGCAACTTATAACCTGTGAGCAGTCCCGGGGAGCCAGAGGAATTTCAGCCCTCCAGGGGAGCGTGAACGGGAGTGTGTGGGTCCCTATTCCCCCTTATCCCAAAACCCCCCTTCCCCGTGACAGTAACACCGGCATATTAGCCTTCTCGCGAGAGAAGGAGTCCGCCTTCGCCATGGACATAGCTAGCCAGCTGCAGGAATTGGTCCGGGCAGTACAGTCCCTAGCTATGGACATGCGGGATGTTAAGGCCAAACAGATGGAACTAGAACAAGCGGTCCTTGAGGCCTCGGGAGCCGCGGCCCCAGCGGTTATAGCCGCCCCACCTGTAGGCCAGGCCCTGGACCCAGGCCACCGGGTGCCCGGAGCGGCCTTACCCCGAGAACCTAAGGGCCCGAAACTTGAGAAATTTTTGGGCAATCGCAAGGCTTTTCAGGGGTTTATCGCACTGTGCGACTTAACATTTACTATGCAACCTGCGACCTATCCTACAGACGACTTAAAGGTCGCATTTGTTATTGGAAACCTAGGAGGCATTGCACTGGATTGGGCAACCTCCCTCCTAAAAGACAAGAGTCCGCTACTAAAAAATTATGGGAATTTTCTGGAGGAATTTGCGGCCCTTTTTGACCACCCCCATCGGGCACGAGATGCCCAGACCCAAATCATGGCCCTTAAACAGGGGAAAGGTGGGGTATTGGAATATACCACGCAGTTCCAACAATTGGCTCTTGAATTGCATTGGCCGGAGGACGTGCTCAAGGTCTTGTTCCGCCAAGGTCTCCATGAGGAGTTGAAAGACCAGTTGGCGTTCACCCCCCTGCCCGATACCTGGGGGCAACTAGCTACCCTAACCCTCCAAATTGAAGAGCGCCTCATGGAAAGACGGCGGGAGAGATGACAGGGGGCTCGCCCCTTCTTTCCACGACCACCTTTCAGTGGCGCAACGGGAGGGGATTCCGGGAAATTGGGGGACGTGGAGCCCATGCAGCTGGGAGCGGCACGAGGGCCCCTAACTCTGGAAGAACGAGAAAAACGACGGAAGTCCCGAGCATGCTTTTATTGCGGGGACACGACGCATTTTATAAATTCCTGCCCGGCCCTAGCCACATCGACCAGGCCTCCGGGAAACACCTCCGGCCGGGGCGCCCAGGGAACACCCCGGCCGTAGGATGCAGCTCCCTGACATTACCTGCCAAGAGGTCCCATTTCCAAATACCCCTGACGATCACGATTTCCCCTCAACGTTCCCTTGTAGCCTGGGCCCTCCTTGACTCCGGGGCGTCAAGCAATTTCATGGACCTGACCCTGGTGGCAACGCTGGGACTTGCCACCGACCCCAAGCCTTTGCCAGAACCAGTACATACCATTGACGGTTCTCCTTTAGCTTCAGGACCTATCGTTGCCCAGACGAAGCCTTTGCAGTGTAATATGGGTGCTCATCAAGAGAATTTAACTTTTGACATAGGATGTACGCCCTTATTCCCCGTGGTCTTGGGACTCCCCTGGCTGCGAAAGCATGACCCTCATGTGAACTGGACTCTGAACCAACTTCAGTTTAATTCAGAAAATTGCCATCGTCAGTGTCTTCAGGTACCCCCGACTCAGCTTCTAGTAGCCACGACTCCAACATCCGTTAACCAGGACGCAATGCCTCTTCCCCCCGAGTATCGAGCATATTGCGATGTTTTTGATGAGCAAGCGGCTTCAACGCTGCCCCCGCGGCGGCCGTATGACTGCCCCATCGACCTGCAGCCAGGGGCCGAACCACCGTTCGGAAGGATCTACGCCCTTTCTACACCGGAACTGGAGACCCTCCGGTGTTATCTGGAGGAGGCCTTGCGCCAAGGCTTTATTCGGCACTCTAGTTCCCCCGCGGGGGCCCCGATATTCTTTGTACCGAAGAAGGATGGAGGACTTCGCCCCTGCGTAGATTATCGAGGCCTGAACGCAGTGACAATTAAAAACCGATACCCCCTTCCACTGATTCCTGAGCTTCTCAACAGGCTGCAGGGGGCACGGTTTTTCACCAAACTTGATCTTCGAGGGGCATATAACCTCCTCCGGGTGCGGGAGGGGGACGAATGGAAAACTGCCTTTCGCACACGCTATGGGCATTTTGAATACCTTGTTATGCCGTTCGGCCTAGCCAACGCTCCCGCTGCCTTCCAGCATTTTATAAACGATATCTTCCGTGATCTCCTGGACATCTTCATGATTGCCTATCTAGATGATATCTTAATTTATTCCACCACGAGGGAGCAACACATTCGTCACGTGCAACGTGTCCTCCAACGTCTTCGCACCCACAAACTGTTCTGCAAGCCAGAAAAGTGTGCCTTCCACCTTACCTCGGTAGATTTCCTGGGATTTATTATTACCCCAACTGGGGTCCAGATGGATCCACGTAAGGTGGAAGCGATCCGCTGTTGGCCTCCCCCCAAGGCGGTGAAACCTCTTCAGAGATTCTTGGGGAGCGTTAATTACTACCACCAATATATCCCCCATTACGCTGAACTAACAACCCCATTGACACGACTATTAAAGAAACATCAGGAATTTGTTTGGGGCTCGGAGCAACAACATAACTTCATGTGCCTGAAACAAGCCTTCATGTCGGCCCCGTTACTCCGGCACCCCGACTTCCATAAACCTTTTCAAGTAGAAGCTGATGCTTCCAGTAGGGCCATCGGGGCAGTGTTGTTACAACCCGATAACCCAGAAGGATCTGGACTACCATGCGCCTACTATTCCCGGCAGCTTACCCCTGCCGAACAAAACTATACGATCCTAGATCGAGAATTACTGGCCATTAAGGTGGCTTTTGAGAACTGGCGACACTATTTAGAAGGAGCCCATTATCCGGTTACGGTAGTAACAGATCACAAGAATCTAACTTTTCTACAGACGGCCCATATCACAAACGCGCGACATGCCCGGTGGGCTCTATTCTTCGCCCGTTTCTCTTTTGTTATCAAGTACCGCCCAGGAAAATTAAACACCCTCGCCGACGCCCTGTCCCGGTACCACGAAACCACAAATGAAGGAAAACCCCCGAGGGGGACGATCCTCGAACCCAAGGTCTTCGCCATGATCCAAGTAACGACCAAACAATTGGAAGAGGCTACCCAGCAGGAATTAATGCCCACCCAGGATGTTAGTTGGACAGCAGACCAAGGACTCTTAAGAAAACAAGGGCTGATCGTTGTTCCACCCTCCTGTCGAGCCCAGATCCTTTGGGGCCATCATGATGCTCCCTTAGCCGGCCACCCCGGCCGGGATCGAACACTGCAGCTAATCCACCGTTCCTTTTGGTGGCCAACCTTGACCCAAGACGTACGTCAATACGTAAGTAACTGCTCCGTGTGCGCCCGCACTAAGGCCCCTCGACAAGCCCCACAGGGGTTATTACAGATAACCGAACCGCCGCAAGGACCATGGCAACGAGTCGGGATCGACTTTATCGTAGACCTTCCCCCTTCGCGAGGATACACCACCGTATGCGTGGTGGTCGATCATTTCACCAAGATGGCGCATTTCATCGCGTGCAAAAAACTCCCTACTGCCCAAAGGACCGCTTTGCTCTTTATTCGCCACATCGTACGTTTGCACGGATGGCCCACAGAGATAATCAGTGATAGGGGCTCCCAGTTTATCTCTCACTTCTGGCAATCCTTTTTTAAGGCCTTACAAGTGCAACTAAGTCCCACCACCGCTTACCATCCCCAGGCCAATGGCCAAGTGGAGAGAGTAAACCAAGACTTTGAACATTATCTGCGTTGTTTCATAAACTATCTCCAGGACGATTGGTATACTTGGCTGCCACTTGCGGAATTCGCACACAACAACGCCCCAAATGCATCCATTGGGGATTCTCCCTTTTATATTTCCTATGGATACCATCCCCACAACGGTACTCCAGACCTTGCCCCTGTACGAGTCCCCGCAGCTGGAAGTCTCCTCCAACACCTACGGCAAGTACAACAACAGGCAAAGACCACGTTGATTGCTTCCTGCCAACGATATAAACATTATGCAGATCAGCACCGCCGAATAGCGGAGCCTTTCCATCCAGGGGACTACGTCTGGCTGGACCGCCGCCATTACCCCTCAATACGACCCTCCCGGAAATTAGACGACCGATTCATCGGGCCCTTTCCCATCCGGCGACAAATTAATGACGTGACCTTCCAGCTCCAGCTTCCCCCTCGCCTTCGAATTCACCCAACGGTACATGTATCCCTCCTAAAGAAAGCCCCTACACCGACGGAGCCCCTTGGACCCCCATCCCTAGAAACTACGAGTTTGCCTTGGGACACGGAATACGAGGTTCGTGCCGGTCTCGACTCTAAGTACCTTCGAGGCCGACTTCACTATTTAATAGATTGGGTGGGGTACGGCCCCGAAGATCGCTCATGGGAACCAGCCACCAGTGTATCTGCACCCCGTCTAACCCGACTCTTCCATCGGCGGTACCCTGAGAAGCCCGGGCCATCCTGGACTTTTGGGCAGGGGCCTCGAGGGGGGGGTACTGTCAGGGTCCGGCCGCAGGCCCGGCAGCGCCGCCGACACCAAGCCCCGCCACGGGGAGACCCGGCAGCCAACGGGAATCAGGCTCCGCCCCCCTTAACGTCCACAGACGCAGGGGGAACCCAGCAACCGCCTCAACAAACCCCCCAGACCCCGCCCCGGGACGCTGCGCAGGACGCAGGGGTGGGGCCTCCAGCACGCCGCCGCTCAGCGCGGCTACAGGCACGCCAGGGGGGCGTGGCCTGTACTTTAAATTCCGGCGCGGCGAGATACGCAGCGCCGGTGATCTGCGAAACTGGCCCCCTTGTGTGAGAGGAGAGAGCAGAGAGAGCCTTGTTGACCCTGATTTCCCCTTCCTGTGGATTGCGTGTGCGGAGTGCCTCGGAGGAGTGCGTGGTGAGTGAATGTGCCCAGTCCCTCTGTGTTCCTACCCCTCATTGCGTGTGGTCTTGGTGCATTGGGTGAAGGGTGGAGTGGGTGTGAGTCAGCCTTTCCCCCTCCTGTGGGTAACCCTGCCCCCCCTTCCTCCCTGCGAGCTTTGTATCCTACCCGTTCCTCTCCTTGCCTGGGACCCTTCCCCTGCACCCCCCACCGTGGCACATTGCTTCCCTTCCCCCCGTGATCGAATATCTGGAGTGTGCTTGCTTGGCGGGAGGTGTAAGGAGGACTGCATAGCACAGGTGATCCGGCGCCCTATGATGAAGTAGGCCTCAATCCCTTGCGGATCTTAACGGCCAAAATACTATCCTGACGGGCAACTTATAACCTGTGAGAAGTCCCGGGGAGCCAGAGGAATTTCAGCCCTCCAGGGGAGCGTGAACGGGAGTGTGTGGGTCCCTATTACCCCTTATCCCAAAACCCCCCTTCCCCGTGACAATACCTTTAAGAGAGGGAGCTCTTATCAAGGTTCTGTGAGTAGAATGGGGCAGTTAGAATTGGCATTTAAGTCGATTAGAACTAGGAGTCGGCAGGGCCGGCCTTAGGATTTGTGGGGTCCAGGGCGGGGGAGAAATGCGGGGCCCCAATCTCCCAGCGGCAACAAGGCAGCCGGCAGACCTAGGTGCACTCCCTGGCTGAGGGGGCGCTACCCGGCTTGGTCGGGAGGCGCTACACAGGCCTGGGCTCAGGGACGGGCGGAGGGGCACTCCCCTCCACCTCTCCCCAAGCCCAGCCATTTTGGGACACTTACCTTCCCCATCCGTCGCTGTGGCGTCGCCCCTCGCTGTCCTGGGCACTGCGCCAGGCCCGCTTGCCGGGGTGGCTCCCGGCGGGGGGCTCCGCAGAGGCGGGCGCAGCAGCAGCAGATTAAATCTCCCTCCGTGCTGCCTGCCGCCACCGGAAGTTGCAGGGAGTGTGGGAGAGACGGGGCCTCTGCCTCTCCCTCACTCCGTGCCCCACCCTCCGCTGCCTGTCAGGGGAGATGTGGACCGACTGGTCAGTCAGCCAGGGGGGCCCCGCTCCCGGCCACTGTCAGGCTGGGATCTGGGGACCCCGAGTGCTGGGGTCCCCCTGGAGCAGGGCCCGGGAGTCAGTCAGGTCAATTTTGTGAGTTAGAGCTAGAGAATAGATGCCTTCATTTGTTACTGAAGACTTCATAAATCTGTCATGATGTTACTATGAGCACATTCCTCCAGTCATTGTAGTCGGTGGCAAATTCCATTCCTTTAATGCTGAAGGATTGTGCCCTTAATAAATATAGACTATATTTGTTACGTTTAAACATTATTGAACCAGAGCAGAAATCACAAGATGACACCAGCATACCTCCCAACAGTCCCTATTTAGGAGGGTCGGGCCCTCTTTGAGTGCTGAATCCCACTGTCCCTCTATCAGGGAGCCAACGTCTCTCTTTCAAGAGAGGGAGAGAGACAAAAAGACTGTTTTTTTAAGTCTCAAGAAGTTCTTTCCTGGTTGTCTTGCAGGACAAGCCATTGAGCGGACAATGGGGAGATGATGGAATGACAAGAAACTAAGTGGAATGATAGAATTTTTCTCTCTTTATTCACTGGAAATAGTGGGGGAGTGTGACTGCACATGACAGTGCAGGAGGGGGCGGAACCGATTGGCTCTGGGGGCAGGGCTTGTCCCTCTTTGGCTGCTTGTAATGCTGGGAGGTACGTACCAGTAATGAGTGAGAAAGGTTGATGAATTGATAGAGATAACAGCCGAGCTAGTTGGTGAGCGCTGTAGAGATGGAGCAGTTGAAGCCACATAAAAGATTGGATTTAACAGTGAATGCAGTAGAAGATTAGAGATGATTCTAGGATCCAAAAACCTACAGTTTAAAGAGAGGAGTTAAGGCTCTTACAAATTCAACCATACTCCAAAAAGCATAGAAATCCACTTGCGCCCCATGTAAGCAGTTAAAGAGGTTGGACAGTCGCACACATTGGGCTCGCTTACAATGTTTGTTCCATGCACCTGCACTTTGACTTGGTTTTTCAAACCCAATCCTCTTTCGCTGCAGGTTGGGGGCAACACTGAAGCTGGGGACAGCAAGCTCCTCCCTGCTACGGTATTATTCATTTATTTAGATTTTTTATCCTGCCCTTCCCTCAAAAAGGCTCAGGGAAGCCTTTTACAAGATAAAAAAATATAAAAACATATAAAACATGTAAAAGATAAACACTAAAATACAAACATAACCCCAAACCCCCTATCTCCTCAAAGCACCCACTCAGTACCACTTCCCCAGTCCCCACATCCACCCTCCCTCCCACTCCTACCACCATCACCGTCACCCCGATCCCCGCCCGCCGGATGCCTTTTCAAATAGAAAAGTCTTACACCGCTTCCTGAAGATGGTTCGCTTTCATTATGGCCTTGATCCCTGTTGCCACTGTAGCCACAATTTCTCCTTCATGTACAGCGAGTTCTCCTCTCAGGCAGCAGCTCAAGTTTATCTGCTTGCTACACTGGTGATTAGGGACAGACAAATATTTGTCTTAGCAGATCATGCATTGGGAGTACTATACCGTATTGGAAAGGGGTTTGGTTGTCTGTGGCTGTGATTCCGGATAGAGGCTTGACTGCCATCTGGTTTCCCCTTAGGTACAGCCCTCATAAGAGGATCAAGCTAACTGGAGCTCATAAAAGCTACAACGCTGTACTGCCATAAGACCCCATCTCTCAGCCTTCTTCCCCCATATATAACCCCCAGCACCGGGTACTCCCTCCCTATACAGACACTGTTCCACACCCCTGGCTGTCCCCCAGCCTTTTCTGTGGATACACATCATCCATCTCTCAGGCTTGCCCCCCGCATATACACCCCTCCCAGCACTTGTCCGCCTGTTACCGATACATTTTTACCCTGCCCTTTTCCGCGGACTCAGGGCAGCTAACAACATTAAAATATAAAATACATTACAATCTGCTAAACCCCAACATCATCCCACCCACCCCACCACCTATCAATCCCCCTTCCCAACGGCCTCTATCTACTTCCACCCAAAACCCTATCCCTGTCTGCCAAATGCCTGGCCAAACAAAAAGATTTTACTTCTCCTCTGGAAGACAAACAGGCTCAGGCTTAGGCAGATCTCCAAATGGGTGGGAGTTCCATAATTGCAGGGCAGCAACTGAGATTGCCCCCCCTCCCCCCCCCCGCATGCCCTCGTTGTAACAACTTCACGGGCAGTTGGCACTTGCAAGAGGGTGCCTTTGGCTGACCTCAGAGGCCACGATGGGACATATGGGAAGAGGCGGTCTTTCAGATACTGGTTGGGGCCCAAGCTCTTTAGGGCTGTATAGGTTAAAACCAGCACCTTGAATTGTGCCCAGAACACTATTGGTGCTCTAGAGCACCAGCATAAAGTACTCCTGGTGACTCTTCCCTGACAGAAGATGGGCCACCATGTTCTGCACCAACTGCAACATCCACAAACCTGAGGGACCAGGAGAAGCTGGACCCCATCAATGACAGGGGTTCACCTCTGACAGGAACCCCTGTCATTGACAGGATCCGGTTTCCCTTGATCACTCAGGTTCGCAGCATTGGGGTGCTCCTCCCCCAGGTAACAAGATGGGTCAGCCATCATCAATCACCTCAGTCTTGTCTGGATTCAGCTTCCGTTGGCTCTCCTGCATCCATCCAATCGAAGCCAGGCACTGGGTAAGCACCAAGACTGCAGGACCTGGGTTGGATGAAAAGGAGAGAGTTTGCTGAGTATCATATGCATATTGATGGCACTGTCTCAGAATGATCTTGCCTAGGGGCCTCAAATACACATCGAACAGGAATGGGAACAAGATGGAACCCTGTGGGACCCCAAAAGGGAGCTCCTGAGGGGACGACGAGCCACTGCCCATCACCACCCTCTGGGTTCTCCCGACCAGGAATGAGTGGAACTACTCAAAAGTGGTCCCGTGCACCCAGTCAGGTCCCGCAGCCGTGTCAACAACATCCCATGGTCAACGGTATCAAAAGCCACTGAAAGATCTAACACAATCAACAGGGTACAATTCCCCCTGTCCATTTCCAAGCAGAGGTCATCAGCCAAGGCCATAAGCACAGTCTCAGTGCCATGCTTAGGACAAAAACTTTCCTCCCACTTCCTGCCTGGCCCCCAGCCTCGTCCCCATGAATACAGATAACCCATTTCTCAGCATTGTCCCCCATAAACACTCTCCTAGCACCTTGATCTTCCCTCCCCATATAGACACTTCTGCCACTGTCTGGCTGCCCTCAGTCTTGTCTCCCTGTACACATCCTGCATCCATCAACCTTGTCCCCCCATATTACAGCCCCTCAGTACTCAGCTTTCCCATTCTCCCCAACCCAAATGAAAGCATATATGGACAGCAAGTGGTCAGGGGGGCAGCAAGCAGCCTCCTGGTTCCCTGTTGTCCCCGGCTTCAGTGTTGCTCCCCCCGCAACCTGCAGAGGAAGAGGATTGGGGCTGAAAGACCAAGGCAAAGCGTGGGTGCATGCAGGGGTGGCTGGTGGGTTTTCCTGTTGGAGGGGCACTGGGGCAGTAAGGCCGGGCCGGCGGGCCTAGGGGCAGAGCCAGGGGGACGGTAGGCCAGTGGCATGGCATAACCCAGCAGCAAGGAGTTCCCAGGGTTAACATCGGATGGAAGAAAACGCAGTCTACATGCACATCAAGCTTAAAATAAATAATTTATAAACCCAAAACATGATTAATCATTAATCCATTTAGAGTTGAGAGGCTTTTCAGACTTCATTAGAAAGACTCCAGCACAGTAAATGACATGGAACCCATTCTGTTCTACCTCAGGAAAATGATAGAGGGTGAAGTGGACTCTTCTAGGATTTGAACCTGTAGCTCCAAACATAGGACCTGATACTTACTGAGGGCTACATTCTGCCTTAAGATGGCTCAAAACCACTTCCATGCGTGCAGGCAGGGCCAGCCTTGAGGCAAAGCAGGCCAGGCATTGTACTTTAGAGAGGCCCTATGCTTGCAAGAATGCATCATGTGTGGCTTTCTTAGTTCTGCGCCCTCCACACAAGCCGGCAGAGAAAGCATGTGGAGTACTGTGAGGTGTGTGAGCTAGTCCCCACAACAGTGAGAACAGTCATGGTCACGTGTGGAGGACAGGGCCCTGCTGGAGGGAGAAACAGGCTGGAGAAAGTTTTGGTGGGGAAGGGAGAGGTGTGGCGTGGTAGGAGAGAGGGCCCATGGGGAAACACACTTCATTGTCACCATCTAGGGCAAAACTGAGTCCTGTGCTAAGAGGATTAGGGACTAAATTCCCAAGGACGTACGGCACTCCAAAGTGAGTAGGAAGGGCTGGAGAATAGAAAGCTATGGCTCTGCTGCCCCTTTATTTCACCCTGGCCAGAATTCATTCATTTTATTCATTTAGATTTTTATCACGCCCCATCTCTTGGGCTTGGGGAGGGTGTCTACAATATTTTAACTTATTAACTGTAACATTAACAACTAATTAATTCAACTGATTAACTCAACACTTAATCCTCACAACGACCCTGTGAGACCGGTTAGGCTGAGAGATCTGTGACTGGCCCAAGATCTCCTAGTGAGTTCATGGCTAAGGTGAGACTCGAGCTGGGGGCCTCTCCCTACCTTCTGGTTCAAGTATTGCACTCAACCACCACACCTTGTCAGAAGAGCTGACAAGGTCTACGTGAGGAAGTTTGCCAAACTCAAGACAGAGTGCTTCAGTATACACCTTCCCCTGACCACAAAGAGTCCTGCCAGAGAGAGGCAGAATGCCCTTGGTGCCCTTGAACTTAACTCTGGGTTATGTCTGAATGGCATAATGTAGTCCAGAATAAGGCAAGAAATAGGATTGATTTCAGTGTTGTCAAGCTTTGAAAATATCACTCACTAGTGATGTCCAGTGTGGATTCGTATTAATACATATCTGCCTGAATCATTATGGATTAATCTGCACTAATCCGCACTCTGTCCGTGTACGTTTTGCAGATTCGAAAGTGTGGATACCAACCCTCACCCCCTGGGGCCCTGGCATACTTACTGGCCTTGTCATTTTGGCCGCTGCCATTTTGATTAAGGGTGGTGGCCATTTTGTGCATGCATGTTGCTGAGCAGGGAGCTCAGTAACATGCAGTGGTGAGGGGGCCTGCCGGGAGCCTCCCCCCCCCCCAAGCAGTGGCAGGCCAGTGGAGCTTCAATCAACTCTTCCAAGGCCGGTTAATACATGCCATAGCCCTGAGAGGTGGGGATTCAGTGGAAATAGTGTCTTGAGGGATGAGAATGGGGGAGTTTGGACTCAGACCTGGATTAATTTCCGAGTCTGGATCTGAATCCGTAATGAATCTGAATCCACAATTTAATCTGAATGGCCTGTTGCTCACTACTCGCAACTTGTGAATAGAAAATTGCTCTGTAAAACTGCAAGGGGTGTGGCCTCATCAGAAACTGACGGGGGCAAATGAAATCTTCCCTTTTTGACTTAGCCACACCTCCTTCAGAGCATCATGATGTCATGACCTGCAGGGGGCAGGGTTATGTCAGAGGGGTAGGAGAACCCCTTTGCCCTGCACCTTTGCAATGTGGCTACTCCTCCCTGTCGAACATTCTCGTGAGTGCAATTGGCTTTATACCATCGGCAAGCTGGCTTTAGCAAAACATTTGAGGACTGAGTGTTACTGAAATCTTTTCAACAACTTGGGATCAGTCAGGGCAATGTGATTTGTTCACTGACTGGATAATCAAAACCTTGTTTGATGAAGCCAGAAAATGTGGTATTTGTTGAAAATGACTCCTCCACTCTCCAGTGTGCACAGAAGTGTCTCCAAAGGGTTATCCTATTCAGTCCTAGAGAGAACCATACTGTTTAAATTATAAAGTGAGCTGGTTTTATTTCTTCACTTCCTTTGTTCAAAATTTTGCCCAGAAAAAGGTTTCACACTGTGCTGACTGTCAGTCTCCTAACAATATTTGCTGTGGGAATAGGATATTGGAATGGTAACTCATACTTTTTTAGAACAGAAAATAATATGCTAGGAAACGGTAAATGTCTACACTTTATTGTTAGGGGTCTGATTTCTTCACCTCATGAAATCAAGTTCACAGCCAAGGCTGTAAAACCAGATGGCTGTTTTTCCCCCAGCTCATATATGTAGGCATTCAAGGAGGGTACTGTTGTAGGGCAATATACTAGGTAGCTGAGCAACTATGTCTTTTGTGAAATTGTGAATTACAGACAGGTTTATCCCTGATCTTCCAAACTAGCATTAGTAAGAAACTGGAAGTTACCCTGTCAGAACGTTGAGTGCAGCTAGGTAGCCATTAATGGACCTATCCTCCAAAAACGTATCCATTCCTTTTTTAATTCCAGCTCTGCTACCGACCTTCACAACATCCTCAGGTTACACAAATTAATTGTGCATTTAGTGAAAAAACCACTTGCTTTTATTTGTGTTAAATCTGCTAGGAGTGTCCCCTAGTTCTACTACTATTTGAGAGGTTAAATAACAGCTCCCTATTTACTCATTCTACACCACTCATGATTTTATAAACTTCTATCATATTCCCTCTCTGTTGCCTCTTCTCCAAGATGAAGAGCCGTAACCTATTGAGCCTCTCCTTATGGAAGCCGCTCCATACCCTTGATCATTTTTTGTGCCCTTCTCTTCACCTTTTCCAGTTCTACTATATCTTTTTTGAGATGGGGTGACCAGAATTGCACAGAATATTGAACTGCACAGAATATTGAAAACCTCCCAGTGGAATGCCCATGTGCTCTGACACCTGCAACTCCTAAACAGCATAAATCCCACTTCCACTGGCCATAGGGAGATGGGAACAAATCCCACCCCTTGGCTTGTAAGTGTTTTGGTGGCGCTAGGGGCAGCTTCTCTTGCTTCTCCATTCCCTCCTCCCACTCCCCATGCCAACCTGATGAAGCTGGGATACCCAGTCCCTTCCTCGCTCTGGCCCGTTTTGATCCAGTTCAGAGTCTTCAGGGGGACCCTGAATGAAAGGACAGTAGAAGGAGCATCTGTGGAGTCAGGAGCTAGGGGAAGCCTGATGGAAGAGGCGTTTTTTTTTAGGAAGGATTTGAAGGTTGGGAGGAAGAGAGCAGAGCATGTGTGTTCAGGAAGGGAGTTCCAGGCATAGGGGGTAAAATGGGAGACGTGGCAAAGCTGGAAGTACCTTTGAGTTGAAGAAGAGATACGGAATGGGAACTTCTCCTCCCTGTTGCACCAGGGAATGTGCCCCCCCACCCCACCCTGGCTCATTGACTCTGGTGCAACTGCACTGCCTGTCTCTATTACAGCCGGGTTCTTGAATGGAGGATTTTCTTTGCAGGATAGGGGCTCGTGTGTTTTGCTCAGGTTTGAACAAGAAGCCTGTGACAGCACATTTTCAGCACTTTCCACTTCTTCTTTCTTTGAAGCTTGATATTGTTTTAACTTTAAGTATTTTGCAAATCCTCTTAAACCCCACCCCTACCTCCAAACACTATGCAGCCCATAGTACATCCTCAGTTTCCTGCAAGCTTGAACTGCTTTGAATCTTGAAAAGACAAAAATGAAAATTCCTATCCATTTAAAGGCAAAAGATTGCTTTGCTTGCCAGAATAAAACCGGCTCTGCATCCTCATTTTTTCGGGATGCCTTGCCCACTAAATTGTGAGTTTCATCAAAGGATTCCCGTCTCCAGTGATGACTCCCTGAACGTTTCCGATCAAAATAGTAAGATAGCATTTGGCTGTTTGCACAAAATTAAGCAGCAATTATGATGAAACGAAATTCATTCCAGGAGTCTGCTGATTACCATGGTAACCCATATTCAAAACAGGAACATAAAAGGCTGCTTAGAGTAAGAAAAGCAAGTTTTAGCCCCTATTAGCTGATAATTGCTATAGATTTGACAAAACCATTCTTAAATATCTGGCCTGACACATGAGGCTGGACACACGCTGGATCTTTTGTTCTGCACTGGCTTGGAAACGGGATGTGGGGTCCAATTATTGGGGGTGTCGTTATGACACCGTTGTCATGGTTGGGTCATTATCTTCTGAAGGCACAGATCCCTGCCCTCCTTTGCCTCAGTCGGGTTGGTGGACCAATTAGGATAGTCCACCCTCAGTGCAGCTCCTAGGAGACTAAGGGCGTTTTTAAACGAGACAAGAAATGCGGCTGATCCTTTGATCTTCCGCGTTTCTTTGCGCTCGTTTAAATAGAAAACGTACATTTAAGGCGGCTCTTCTCCGCGTCAGACCGGGCAGGCGATCCTGCCCCCTCCGACGTGGATTGCTGCTGTGCCGGCTTCACAGCACACTTCCGGGGTATTTTGCAGAGTGCACATGCGCAGAAGGGTGCGCATGCGCAGAAGGGTGCGCATGCGCAGAAGGGTGCGCATGCGCATTGAGTATCTACGCTGGGTCTGATGCTCTTCTGAGCATCAGACCCGGCGTAGAGAGAAAGGCGGGTGCCCGATCCCGCCTCTGAACAAGCGCTTTGAGTCTCTACGCCGGGTCTGATGCTCTTCTGAGCATCAGACCCGGCGTAGAGAGAAAGGCGGGTGCCCGATCCCGCCTCTGAACGATCCCGCTTGTCAGCGGGATCATCTAAAAGCGCCCTAATGGATCCAATAGGATTCCAGAACTCTCTGGGGGATTCACCTGCTGATCTTGACGGGCTCTCTGTTGATGGCCTAGTGGATTTGTGGTATGCTATGTTGACCCAGGCTGTTGACACAGTGACACCCAGGTGTCTACTCCCTCCATGACAGCAGCGTGGGTCCCCACGGTATATGGAGGATTGGAGGCTGCTAAACTGTGAGGGTAGATGGTTAGAGCGCAGGCAGTGCTTGATTCATGCCAAAGCCAACCGACTGTGGCATAGACTGTTTTGGAAAGACTATGCCGTGGCTGTGGCAAAGAAAGCTTTCTTTGCCGCTGCCATAGCATCTGCAAAGTGACGTCTGGCTGAGCTCTTCTGGGTGGTGAATAGCTTATTAAATCCAGGTTGTCTCTACCTGGAGTTAGCGTCCCCTGCCTGCCCACTGTGACAAGTTTGCCACCTACTTTGCAGATAAAGTCGCTCGTATTTGGCTTGATGTGGGTGCTGCTAATTTAAGTGCAGATTCAGAGTTTGGGGTGGGGGAGGCCTGCTCTTGTCCAGTTTGTTTGGATTGAATTCAGTTAGTCTCGTGCACTGATGCGGAGGCTGTGCTTGGAGTGGTGCTGGCGACAGGTTGTGAAATAGATCCATGTCTGTTCTGGCTGGTGAAAGCTAGTTGGGAGACATCTGGGCCGTTGCTGGCTGTGGCTGTCAGTGCCTCCCTTTGGCAGGGCAGGGTGCCTGATGGCCTTAAAACAGCGGTCATCCGCCCTCTGCTCAAGAAACTATCTCTTGATGCTGACTCCCTGGCCAGCTACTGTCCTGTCTCTAGGTTATTGAACAGGTGGTTGCCTTGCAGCTTCAGGCGCATCTTGATGTTATTGGACTCCCGGACTGATGTTAGTTGAGTTTTTGTCCTGGGCATGGCACTGAGACTGCACTTGTGGCCTTGGCTGATGATCTCCTCTTGGAAATAGATAGAGGACATAGTACCTGGTTGATTTTACTAGATCTTTCATGGCCTTTGATACAGCTGCTCATGGAGTGTTGTTGACATGGCTGTGGGACCTAGCGAGGGGTGTGTGGGACTGCTCAAGTGGTTCTGCTCATTTCTAGCTGGGAGAACCCAGAGAATAGTGATGGGTGGTGGCTCATCATCCCCCTGGGAGCTTGCTGGTGGGGTCCCGCAGGGCTCCATCTTGTCCCTACTCCTATTGAATGTGTATTTTAGGCCCCTGGGTGGGATTGTTAGGAGATCTGGAGTGAAGTGCCAAAAGTACACCGATGACACCAAACTCTTATCTCTCTCTTTCATTTGCAGTCTCAGTGTTTACCAGGTGACTGTCTGCTGTTGGGGACTGGATGCAGGCGAGCTGATTGAAGCTGAATCCAGCTCTTTTTTTCTGATTCAGATCTGACTGCAATCACCCAGGCTTTCATTACCTCAAGGCTAGACTACTGCGATGCGCTGTATGTGGGGCTGTCCTTGGTGACTATTCAGAAGCTGCAGCTGGTGCAGAATGTGGTGGCCAAGCTCTTTTCACGGGTGGGTCACTGTAAGCACATTACGCTGGTGCTCTATAGTCCGCACTGGCTGGCAGTAGTTTTCCAGGCACAATTCAAGGTGCTGGTTTTGACCTATAAAGTTGTAAATGGCTTGGGCCCCAGTTATATGAAAGACCGCCTCTTCCCTTATGTTCCGTCACGAGCCCTGGGGTCAGCTGAGGGCACCCTCTTTTGAGTACCAACTGCCTGTGAGGTTCATGCAACATGGGCGCGCAGAGATGCATTCTCGGTGGCTGCTCCACAATCATGGAACTCTCTCTCCCTTGGAGATCCGCCTAGGCCCGAGCCTGCTCGCCGTTTGGAAGAGATTCAAGACCTTTCTGTTTACCCAGGCATTGGGGCTGGGATAGAGTTGGGTGAGGTTGCGTGCGGAAGTTAGGAAGAGGGTTGGTGGGTGGGGTTTAGGGGTTTTAAATGTTTTTTATATTATTAATTTTTACTTATATCCTTCTCTATCCCAAAATTTGGCTAAGGGTGGCTTACAACAAATTGAAAAAACAACAACATGTAAAACATACTAAATAAATCCCCCCACAGCTCATAGTAATTGAAACAATAAAACATAATTATACATACAACACCAATCCCACTCCTCCCCATACCCAAGCACCCAAAACCCACCCCTCTTACCATCCCACCCATTCCCACTCCCTTGCCTCTCACAGTTCCCAATTCCTCAGGCACTCCCCCGTCTCTCACCTTGGAAAGCACCCATGCCACAAGTCCATACCCCATCCTCTCACAGAGGGGTCATGACTGTATCCCACCTCCACCAAACCATTCACACCCCAAATCCCCTTCAAAACACAATTTAAAAGTGCATATAAAATACATTCTCTACCACACAATTCCCCACCAACCCAACCCTCCTACTCCCATTCCTCCACCTCTCACTTGGGAGAAATTCCCTTCCCCAGCCTGGTTCCCACCCCTCCCAGAGCCTTTGTGGGAAGGCTAGAGTAGTAATTGAATGAGTGAATAATAAATAAATAAATAAATAAATAAATGGAGACACCAGCCTCTTTGCCTTCAGTTGTAGTCCTGTTATGATGCGTACGGAATTCACTCCAGATTCCTTTATGAAGAGTCTATTGGTAAATTTAGATGTGACAGGCCATTTGGCCCGCCACGCTGAATCCTGGACCAGAATCTCACTCAGATCCAGGTCCGTGATGAAGCTAGCCGACCTTTAGACGTGCCGGCTCCATCACGCTGGGGAATCTTGGCGGGGGCAGGGTTACGCGGCATGACATGTGGCCGCACAGCCCTGCCCACCCCCCTGCGCTCCCTCGGCCGCCCACCCTTGGGGAGACAGCCAGGTACAGCGGCCAATGTGGCAGCTGCACCCGATTCCATCCGTGGTCAGGGCCACGATCCGGGATGGGCCAAGGTAACAGACGTTACTTTTGGCCCATCCCGGATCGTGGCCAATCTAACCACAGTTCTGGAGCACAGGCTGGCCGGAAATCCAGAATCGTGGTCAGATTTGATCCCCACCAGGTATTCACCATGGTGAACATCTGGCGAGGATCATTCAGACATTACCGCGATCGCAGCCACCACAGGGAATCCACTGGGATTTACTGTGGTTGACTGTGATCTCGTAACGTCTGAAATTACCCTGTGTCTCATGTAGTGTTGCTGTGTCCTAGAATAGCTGCCCTTCTGCCTAGCAGATGCACTCTGTATTTTTTACATTTCTGATGAATGGTAATTAGTAAGGGAGGAGAACTGACTGCTTCAGGCAGAATTCCCAGGTTAGCAAGTCAACCTATTTTTAGGTGTATCTTGCAAGTCACAGCTATTAAGTTCTACACCCTGCTTACTGCAGCCTCACTTGTGTGTCTTGAATCATTGCAATGGGTGTGCAGCGACAAGAAGGACTAAATGGGTCACCAGGAGATGTGGTCTGAAAGGTTTGGGGCATCAGCGTAACAATCTAAGTCATTTGCTTTTTCAATTACACAGTGTCTATCTTGGTATTTTAATGGGCCTTAGACTGGCAACCAAGCTTTTTGCTTAGGGGAAATCACATGAAACCAGTCTAATGGCATGCTCTCTGTTTGTCTCTACTAAGCATAGGGCGGCATAGGGCGAAGGTTCCCATACCGGGGGGTCAGGTCCCTAGTGGGGGGTCACTGCATGACTAGATGGAATTCTGAAAAATTTCCAAACTTTGGGACTGTGAGAATTTCTTTTGTTTTCTGTTGGGGTCACAGCTTGGAAAACGTTGGGAGTTGTTGGCATAGGGAACGTGGGTGCTGGGAGTTGAGCCTAGAGGGGGCACCCCTGTCCCCGAATTTACATCTCCCTGCCGCTTTGGAGGAACACTGGGAGATCACGATGCTCTGATGGGAGCACCTCACTGGAAAGAGATGGGAAATTTCCTTGGACACACCTCTTTTGACATACCACACCCCCTTGCAGCACTGGAACACCATGGCACTCCACAGGAGGTGAGGTCACATTGGGATGGGGGGGGGAGAACTTCTTGGCGACGCTCTTCCTGATGAAAATTCTGGGAGCGGGGGGAGCGCTTGGTAGGAAATATTGGTCACAAGGTTCCATTACCAGTGACAGTATTGGAATGTTAAGGGTAGCCACTGAACCTAACCAAGATGTATCCAAATCAGTCTCAGGAGCCACATGAACCGTCAGTGTCAAACAAAGATACAACAGAACCAGTAAACATGACCCAGCTGAACAAACCCCTGTGCTTCTCCTGAACTTCCTGGGATTCCATCCATTGACAGGTGACGTGTAGGAAACAATGCAACCGTGACTATCTTGTGTTTTATTGCTATAGTTGGGGAAGGAGACCATGGGACACGCACATCCACATGAGTGCTTCTCTCCTACCGTCAGGTGGGGGCCAGGGTAGACAATATTTAAAATCCACAAGTCATAAGTTTAAGAGCTGCTTCCTGCTCATGAGCCATGCTCTCAGTATTCCTGGTCCAGAGCATTTGTCAACTCAGAATATACACACTGAACTATAGTGCAAAGGAACAATGTTAGAGTATTCACATAGAAGGATAATTTGACAGATATTTATGTTCTCTTCCTTTGATTACTGCTGTTTATTGCTCATACATTGTTTAAGTTTGTAAGATCATTAATGGTGCAGAGAAATTAAACAGGAATTTGTCCAATGGTTATGAGGCTGCAGGGTTAAAACAAGCAAAAGGAAGGATAAGTCAAAACTCCTATTAACTTGAATGGTGGTTTGTCCTGCCTGTTTGAAAAAGGATTAGATAAGTTCATAGAGGATGGGGCCATACTTATCAGCCCAGTTGGTTTGTGTAAACTATAATGAATGGGAACTTATTCCTGATTGGAACTTCTTATGTTTTCCCTTCTACTCAAAATAGAGCAAAGTCAGTACTCTAATTTTCTGAGCTTTACATGAAATAGTTCAGTGGCTGTTTCTATGTATGGGTGGTGTGGATGGGTCTCTCAGCTCTAGAGGAGCCAAGTAGGAATTAGCTCAATTCCCGCCCACACCATATTAGTGCTTTGTTATCTCTTCTAAGGTGCATGATAATCACCCCTGCTAGGGGTATCAGCACAATAGTGCCTATTAGCAACCCAATGAGCCCTTGATGGAACTGTCAGCTAAATAACTCCAACGTATCAATTTACTTGCCTTGGAGCCTAGCACTCCAGACTAGGGCTTTAATGCCCTCCCAGACTCCGCTTTCTCCCCTTATAGGTTCCACCAGGTGGGTCTTCTCCCAACAAGTGGATCCCTAAACATAGATGTAGAATCAACATAAAGTTCTTCCCTTCTGGGGTAGCAACAGCTCCTTAAGGCAAACGGGTAAACGACTCAGTCTCTGGGTTCTATGTTAGTCTATGAAGTCCTTTCAGTCCCACCTGCTTCTCCCACGAAGTCTGCGTAAAAGCAAAGTTCATGGTCCATACAGAGTTCTCCAGGGCTGCGGGTGTTTCCTCTAGCTGCTAACTGGGTTGAGGCAGTTCTGCTTGCTTGCTTTCTCTATGTTGTTATCATTAATTATTATTATTATTATTATTATTATTATTTATTAATCAAGCATTTAACCTTCCCTTTTTAGGGAAGGTTATTGAGCGGGCGGTGGCACTCCAGCTCCATGTGCATCTGGATAGCATCGGCTTCCTAGACCCTTTTCAATCTGGGTTCCGCCCCGGCTATGGCACTGAGACGGCGTTAGTGACCTTGGTCGACGACCTCCGCAGGATGTTCAACATTTCTCATCCTGCTAGATCTCTCGGCTGCTTTTGATACCGTGGACCATGGGCTGCTGTTGAGGCGACTGCATGACCTGGGGGGTCTGGATGGGACTGTTCTTGAATGGTTCCATTCATTCCTCTCGGGGAGAAGCCAGCGGGTGGTGTTGGGGGATGAGACATCTTGCCCCCGCGCTTTATCATGCGGCGTTCCGCAGGGTTCTATTCTGTCTCCATTATTATTTAATGTATATTAAATACATCCCTTGGGGGAGGTCGTGAGAGGGCTCGGGGTGCGGTGTCACGAATATGCTGATGACACTCAGCTGTACCTCTCTTTTTCAACTGACCCAGACCCTGCTGTCTCGTTGCTATCCCAGTGTTTGGAGA
>QEPC01012468.1:2908414-2933553 GCA_003113815.1 Sphenodon punctatus | reverse complement strand
AGGGGGAGGGGTTTCCTATACTTTCCCAGCCGCAGTCTGTGTTTTCAAGCTTACTTTCCCTTCCCTCGCATTTGTTTGCGTTTTTTTCCCTTCATGTTCCATCAGCCAGACCTGGACTGTGTTGTAGTATTAGCCTGTATGTGTTTCTGTACCTCATTTGGGTTCTTTCTCTTTTATTGTATAACCCAATAAACCTCGTTTAGTTTTATTGAAGCATTTCTGTCTTTTTCTTTCTATTTGGGGAGGGTACATAAAACTGCCTGTAGCGCGTACTGTCCTCAGCTTGATCCCTTTGAACATGGGGACCCCCCCCCAATTTTGACTAAACTTGGCTGATTCCCCTAAATTTAAAGATAGAGCAGATATTGGGGAACCAACCCCCCAATAATCTCACGTGGCAGGGGGTCTCGTGTTAACAGACCATTGGTCTGACCCAGCATGGCACTACAATCCTTTTGCTTCAACTCACTCCTTTGCCTTGTAGCCTCCCAGTCTTGCTTAGCTCAGCTACCCCTAGGGTTATGTCCTCCCTCTGGGCTTTCACCCAGAGAGGGCGGGGCTAGGTCAGAGGCTGCCTCATGTAATCCCACCTCTTATGGAGCATCATGATGACCACATTGAAAAGGAAGAGGGGAAGTCCCTATAGCACACCCCTTTTCTGATGTGGCTTCCCCTAGAAGCTCGGATTTCTCCAGGTTACTGGGGAGGACCCTGGCTTCCTGGTAATTGGGGTTTCTCTGGGACAGAACTTGGAATCTCTGGGTGAAACCTGGAGAGGTTGACAACCCTCCCTACCATTCCAGCTCTTCTAACTCTTTGTTTTATTTCCCCTCCCCAACCTTCCCTTCGCCTCCTGCCGGCTAGAGGCCCTTCTGCTTGATGCTGCTTCATTCCCCCAGCATCTTTTTGTCATTTAAGTTTAATCTCCTTTCCATCCCTAAGAGCCTCCTCCGTTCATTTTCTCCCTGGGCTACTATTGGGGGGAGGGTGGGGGGAGGAGATAATTTATTTGAATTAACCCAAAGAGAGGCTCTCTGTGACATAGGCTGAAAATGGCTGTAAAGGAAGAGGATTGATCAGCAAGAGCCTGCAGAGTAGGGTGCGGGGTACAGTAACTGTTAGCGCTAACCTTTTTAAATCTCCTCTATTAGTGTGATCCCAAAGAGAGAATAAATAGCAGGGTCATTTTCAGGAATACGAGTAGTGGAGGAATTGTACGGATGGGGAAATGCTACAGAAGATCTTGAAATATGAGAAATGCTGATGGAAAATTAAGTGCTAATCAATTTGGCAAATTGCAATCTGGAGTGGAATAATTTGAGATGCGTACTCAGTAAAAAGAAGGAGGAGCTTATGATCATTAAAAAAACAACCCAGGATCCTACACAAAAGCTAAGCAGAAAAGGCACCAAAAATCACTTGGCACATGCGGGCTGAAATGAAAACCATTCTTCTCTGCATACGGTGTCATCTTTAGACCCCTCTCTAAAATTTTAGACCCCATTTTATTTCCCACCAAGTAATTTTATTCACATTTTAATTGGAACTGAATTCTTGTTTTCACTATCCAACTGTGCAGATTTTCCAGTTGAAAGGAGACTTGCTTATTATAAAATGGGGGACTTTCATAAACATTCAGCATTGGGTTAAAGCAGGGGTCTCCAGCCAAGTGCTTATGAGCTACTGGGGGCTTGCAGACTGCTCTTTGGTAACTTGTACTGGCCCCGGTGCCTGGAACTATGACAAACAGCAGGAGGGAGGAGGAGGAGGTGCCAGGTCCCTGGGACTCAACTGCCACCATGCTTTCACCCCCTCCCCCAGTGGCTTACAACTCTACAAAGGTGGAGACCCAAGGCCTGTATCAGGGATGGGGAAACTGAGGCTACTTTGAAAATTAGTCCATTGTCTAAGGGGTGCATAAAAATTGGGGGCAGGGTGCATATGGGGTGTGCTCAGGAAGAGGAAGGTCCAGATGTGTGTCATGGATCTGTCCCTTATCCTTGAGCGCATTACCTCATCTCTTCTCCTTTTACACTGAGCTCAGCCGTTCAGTGCCAGAGGGCAGGAACTGGATCAAGGGGCCAGATTCAGCTGCTTTCAAATGCTTTCATAATATAAGTTGTTGTAGTTGTTAATTGATTTATTGTGCGGCCTAAAGGCCATTACAATTTAAAACCAAGACAATTTCATACAAGTAAAACAGTACATTTAACATACAATTTTCTGTAGCTATTAGTACAACCTTCATCTAAGCAAATCCGTTGCTACCAATTATGGGGAGATGAGTTCTTTCAGCGCAAAATACGCCGGACAATGGTAGAACACGTGAGACACCGTTTCTATCGCTGACAGATCACATAGTGGGCAAACCCTCAATTCCCTTCCGACGCCATCATATCGTCCCTCCAGGAGGACTGAGGGAAAAACATCAAGGCGGAATCTAGAAAAGGCTTGTCTAAAATTAGCATCTTGCCATGCAAAAAGATAACAAGGCCCTGGGGTGTGTGTGTGTGTGTGTGTGTGTGTCTAATCCCCTCATACTCAGGTGCCACTCTGGGATGTCAGGCTGGCATCCTCTCCCTGGCACTCCTGGTTCATAATTTCATAATATAAGGCTTAGTCACTGATAAAAGAAAAATAGTTTTCTGGGTTACAGACAAAAAAGATTTAGGGCTAAGCAAAAGTTTAATTCATACTTCATGGAGATTCTCATACAATGGGCAAGCAAATAGAATATGTTCAATATCTTCAACTTCGTTGGAGTTGCACCCACATAGTCTTAAAGTATGGTCAGCTCGAGCTGTCCTCCCAGTCACAACTGCTGAATCCAGCAACTGAAAACAACTCAAAATTAAGAGTCTTTGTAGATGGAAATTCTGAATTTCTTTCAAGTAAGGTTCTAATTCAGCAGTGAATTTTTCTAACGGATACCAGTTTGCTATTCTATTATTCTTATTCCCTGCTAAATAATCTTTTTTGGCAATGTCCCACACCCTTTGCTGAAGAGTACCAAGCAATTGAGCCTCAGAATACATAGCACAAAAGTGCAGGGAAAAGCCCAGTCTACTCAAAATCGGCGTAATACCTTTCCACCATTGGAATTGTTTACAACCATTGTGCCTTCCAGCATTTGGTGCACCAAATGAGATGATCCATGGATCAGATTTTTACCCAATATGACGGGGCTCTCCATATGGCCAAAGTAGTCACCGAAATGGATCCAGTTTCTGCTTGCAACATTGCTATAGGTGCAGAATTCACTAACCCTAGCACGCCTCTAATAAAGTTATTCTGCACAGCTTCAGTTTCCTTATTATAGTCCCAAAACCACAGCTCAGCTCCATAAAGGAGCTGAGCTAAGGATTTAGTCCTAAATACATCTAAAACTATAGGAACACTGTAACACTTGGATTGTCTATATAGTCTCAAGATACCTGCCAATGATCTCTTGGCTTTGCTAATTGTCTTGGTTCTTTGAGAGTTCCATGATTTAGATGCTGCTAAAGAGATCCCTAAAAATACCGCCTTGGAGACCTGAGCTAAAACCGCACCTTTATAGTGCCACCTAAAATTAACTTTAGCTTTCCCGAAGCATGGGATTTTTCCAGATTAACCGTCATCTCATTCTCCTCGCAATATTGCTCTAAGCAATCCAGTGCATTCTGGAATCTTTTCTGTGTTTGGGAGAGCAATAAAACATCACCACCATATAATAAAATGGGTGTAGGTCAATCATCAATTTTTGGTGGATCATTCTTATGAGCATGAATAGCTGCAGTCAGATCATTTAAATATAAACTAAATAATAAGGGAGCCAATAGGCATCCTTACCTGACTCATGACATCACCAGAAATTCATGAGTGTAACTACTCTGGTTATCTAATCTCAGAATGGCTTGGGAATCATGATGCAGTTCCATTATAAGTGTTAAAAGATGTGAGTTAATATTCAGCTGAGCCAATTTGGTTCTGTTGATGGTATCAAATGCCTTAGAAAAGTCAGTAAGGGCTACAAACAGTCTACCGTCTCTAATTATAGTATATTTATCAATCAAATGTAGCAGAATAAAACAATTATCAGTTACCGACCTACCTTGACGGAATCCTACTTGCTCTTTAACCATTTACTTAAGCAAGCAAGCCAATGTTGAAAGCTGCAGCTTCCACCCAAAGCACACAACAATTTAGAGGCCTTTTAAAAAAAGTTGTTATTATTATTATTATTATTATTATTTTATTATCATTAGCAAGCATTTATATAGCACCAGCAATGTACCTGGTGCTTTATACAGTAATTTAATAGACACGGTCCCTGCCCTAGGGCTTACAATCTGAGAGACGGGGAGGGGAGATGAAGGAAGGGGGAGAGACAAGGAGTGTAACATTCACGAGGATGCGAGGTCCCAGGTGCATGCGCTTGGCTTGGTTACATCAAGAATGATGGCTGGTTGGTCCATGTGGTGAGGATATGAGTACACAGACCTTAGGTAACAGATTGTACTGGATGGAGGGTATCAGCAGGAGTTAGGTGAGGGGAGCAAGAAGTCGGGGAGGGCAAAGCGAAAAAGGCGGGTCTTGATGAGGGATTTGAAGGTACGAAGGGAGGGGGCGAGGTGGATGTGGGCAGGGAGGGAGTTCCAGGCATGGGGGGCAGCTAAGGAGAAGGGACAAACGTAGTTATGGGAGCAGGGGAGGCATGGGAGGGCAAGAGAAGGTACAGAGGTGGAGCGGAGTTCATGGACTGGAGTACGGAAGGACATTAGCGCAGAGAGGTAGGGGGGAGCAAGGTTGTGAAGAGATTTATAGCTGAAGACTAGGAGCTTGTGCAGGATTCGTCAGGGGCGGCTGGTGGGTTTTGATGTTGGAGGGTCACTGGGGCAGTAGGGCCGGCGGGCCTAGGTGCGGAGCCAGGGGGACGGTAGACCAGTGGCATGGCATAACCCAGCAGCAAGGAGTTCCCAGGGTTAACATCGGCTGGAAGAAAACACAGTCTACATGCACATCAAGCTTAAAATAAATAATTTATAAACCCAAAACACAGGGAAACACCCAAAACACTGGCAAAACACTGGCAAAACCCAGCGACTGGCGAGGTGGATGACCCTGGCAGCAGAGTTTTGGACAGAGATAATGGGAGAAAGGGGAGAGTGGGGGAGGCCAGTGAGGAGGAGGTTACAGTAATCGATGTGAGAGATGACCAGGGCGTGAACAAGCGTTTTGACAGAGGAGACAGAGAGAAAAGGGCAAATCTTAGCAATGTTGTGGAGGGAGAAGCGACAGGATTTGGCAACAGAGTTGATGTAGGATTTAAAAGAAAGGGGTGAGTTAAAGATCAAGTCTAAGCTACAGGCTTGGGGGATGGGAAGGATGGTGACCCTGTCAATAAGGATCGACAGGGAAGAGGGAGAGGAAGGATTAGGGGGGAAGATAAGGAGTTCAGTTTTAGTCATGTTGTGTTGGCACTGGGCAGAGTGGACTCTCTGAGCAGTCATGTTGGTGGTGCATCCCACAGATACCAGGCCCCCAACAGTCAGACTCGTTTAGCGAGATCCAAAGGACCAGGTTCTAGAAGAGAGGGTCAGAAGGGCCAGCGTCCAGCTGGCCGAAAGGACACACTACGTTCAGGGAGTACAGAGCTGGTCCAAGGTGTGTGAAGACACAAGGAGGAGACACAGATGGTAACAACAGGAACTAGTAAGTTAATTTTAAAACTCTCTCAGTTTTAATGTCTCAGTATTACTTCATTATCTAATGATCCACCCAGCTTGCTGTGCCTGGGTCCTTACAAGAACAAAAGTCAGTGATGTGGAGGGAAAGGACTGCAAAGTATTATTTGTGGAGTATTAATACAATGGTTAAAAAGGCATTACCTCTCTGAGGCTGACAGGGCTTGGTGGTGGTAAAGAGAAGCTGACACGTTGTTTCTGTGAGAGTCATTTTGGCATGCACACCAAAGATCCCAGAGGCATTTTCTGTGTTGGGGAGATGGGGAGAAATGTCTTCTGATTCCCTCCGTTTTCCTGAGTGGAAGTGAGGGAGTCTAGGGATGGGCAAACAGAACTGAGTTCGGAAATTCGGTTCGGAAATCGGTTCGGAAGTTTGGTTCGGTCGACTGAACTATTTGAGTTCGGTCCAAACTCCGAACAAAGTTCAGAAATTCAAACCCCATTGAACTAAATGGAATATTATCTTTTAGGGATGGGCAAACAGAGCCGAGTTCAGAAATTTGGTTCGGTTCGGTTTGAAAATCGAGTTTGGTTCGGAAGTTCGGTTCGGTTGACCGAACTGGTCAGGTTCGGTCCGAACTCCGAACTTCCGAACCGTGTTCACCCATCCCTAAGCGAGTCCTCCCAAGATGGTACAGCTGATAACTTCTCTTATCTAGCTAAACACTTAGCTGAGCCCCTGGAGGGGACTCTCCTTTTAAGACACCTAAGAAGTTGGACTAAGGAGGTCAGACTGGATAAATTCTTGCTCGTTTGCAAAGCTGTTGACTCTGGAACATGTTCTGCCCTTGGATGTGTGACACAGAAGCCGACTGTGGTGAATAAAATAACTATTTATAAAGAGCCCCTTGCTGAGTCGCTTGGGACAGTAAACAGGTTAGAAAGGCATGGGAAAAATGCAGTAAAATCTACACGGTGGTAAAAACAGCCCTGGAAAAACTTAAAACAAAGCAGGGGATGCCTAGGTTTGGAGGTGGGTGTTAAACACCCCCAGCTAGGCTTCTCCTTTACCAACGAACAACTGCTTTGTCTAGATGAGAGCCAGAAGCTACACTACGTAAGCTTACTTTACAGGGCTTCAAAGGGATCAATCTGGTGTAAGTGGATTGTGGCCTTGGAATTTAAAACACATTAGCTAACACAATTTAAAACATACACTAAAAGGGAGAGCTGAAATGAATATTCATGCAAACAAACAAATCTGATGAGTTTGTGCTATCTGTACCGCAAAACTACTTATTCCAAAGCAGATAAGAATTGTTTCTTTGTATTTCATTGGATTGCCATTTTGGATATTTTGGTTCAGTTATTTTGGCACTACTTCATTTTTGCATTCCGGAACATCCTTGAGTGGCAGCAGCAGAGCAGCAGCAGAGTGGGCAAGCCAAACCCAGGGCACCAACCCAAAGCAGAACAGCGGTCCATCTAATGTTCGGACCCACGCTGCTGCTCTGCTTCCAGCTGGCTGGAAGCAGTGTTCCCTGGGCAACCGCATAATATTGTGGACACCTGCAACTCTGTGGTGTGTGTGTGCGGCTGCATGGGTGGGCTGAGGAAGCAGCTGTGTCCATCTGATCTGGATCTCAGCGGGGCTGGGAGCGGGTGGACACGGGGGTTGCACCTCTGGAGCAGTTCTCGGGGCGTACAGCTCCGTGTCTGTCTGAAAACACCCATTGTTTCCTTCTGCTCCTCTGCCTGTCTGCAGCCACCTGTTGTCTTTTGTTTTATATTATGACTGTAAATCCTTTGGGGCAGAAACTGTCTCTTCGTTGTGCTTGCAGAACAGGGCCTCGCCCAAAGGGGCGCTGGTCCATCACCAGATGCTTGTAGGCACTGTCCCAAACTAATAGTATCGAGTAAAGCAGTAGAAACCTCCAGTGAGATCTTGTCAGTCAAGAAAGAGGGAGTGCCTTCTCTTAAATGAGAAACATCTTCCTTCTCACTTTCCATCTGCTTAGGCTGTTCTGTCTTTGCTCTGCAAACAGCTTATGCTTGACGATTTGTATTTTGTCAAAAATATTTCCATCTACAGTCTCGAGGAGAGTAAATCCTGGGGCTTTGGGGCAGCTTAGAACATGCCAACATGCCAAAGAGATTTCCGTAGTGTATGGCATCACCTGGTTTGAGACTGGAAGAGCTGTAAGCTCATTTGTGTGGTTCCATAGCACAAACAGAACCACTAAAAATTGTACAAAGTATGCCGTATTCTCTGTAGTGACTGATTCACAGAGGACAACAACAGCCTACTGCTGCTACCAGCTAATGGAGTTTATTCTTTCAGCTATTAGGGCAGAGATGTTTAAGATTTTGGATCGAAGCCTTATGGATGATTACTCAATGAACAGTTGTGTTCTGCTCTGAAACTGGATTCTGACATATCTAAAAGTTATTAACTAAAAGCATAATATACTTACAGTGCTTACCCATCATTTAGCTTGCCATTCTGACCGTTTGTTCACACATCCATACAGAAGTGCTCCTATTGACTTAATTGAGAGCTGGATTGAGCCCTGATTGATTATTATTGTTGTTTGCTGTGTTTGCTATTGATAAGGGCTCTGATATGCAGTGAGTGACATTAACTACCAGCATAAAACATTTCTTCACATCTGTAGCATTGAATCGGCCACTCATAAAGTTTTTAGCTGACTTTTATAGATAGTTTCACATAATCACATCACCACACAATAGAAGGACCTGATGAGCATTCAACACCATTGGAGAACCACATTTAGGCCCTTTAAAAATGGGCGGCGGCTGAGCGGAGGGGGCAGTCTGTGAGCATGGTGCTGCAGCGGCAGCGTGAGGGGCACACACCCATCTTCCCGCACCCGCGCCCTGCATCCCCATGTACAGAGTAAGCTGTGTTTTTGCTGGTTGCAGTCTCCCCTCCCTGGGTCAGAGAGGGGCACCAAACTAACGTTCCCACACCCGGGCCCACATTGGCCTAGGTAGGAGCTCAACAAACGTGTGGGTGCTGCCCCCCCTTGTCCTGCTCCCAGCACCCCAACCTCTGCCATGACAGACAGCCATGGCAGCCCATGAGGCCGAACACATGTGGTAGCCCTCATTGGCCTGCATGGGTGGCCCTTAGCCTGGACTGCACCTTTGGAGATTTTCTGAGGATGCAGCCCAGGAAAGCCACCGACCCACCCTGGGGCAGTCCTAGCCCACCAGCTGACAGCGCATCCACACACTTTGAGTCCTGAGCCACCGTCACATCTGTTTTTACCCAAAGAGATAAATAAACAGAATCCCAGTAAAGTTTCCCCTTAGGATGTTGGTATTATTTATTATCATTTACATTGCATTTTCAGCATTCAAAGTGTTTTCATTTCTTACCTAGCTCACCCTCCCAACAATCCTGTGACATAGCTCATTATAATTACCATTGTAGTGATGGGGGAACTGAGGCTGAGAGAGAGTGACTTGTCCAAGGCCACCCAGTAGGTTCCTGGGTAAGATAGTATTTGAACCCTGCTTTCCTAGGTCCATGTCCAGCACCTTATTCACTAAGTTACTTGCTCTACATTGGAATGAGGATTAAACAAGAAACAAAAACAGATAACTCTGACTCAAAGCAGAAAACCATCACTATTTTTTTTTTTTCTTAAACATGGATGCCTATATCTGAGTAATTTCCAGTAGCACCAAGCATTTTGGTTGCAGGTGTGGTCAAGGAATTTTCTACTCTTGCCACAAGCTCTAGCACATTGGTGTCAGGGTATTTTTCTGACTGGACGTTCCATGCTTCTCATTAGTGTCTGAGCAGAGAGAGGGTCAAAGGAGCCTAACTAAATCTGTGATGTCCTGCAGGGTTCCATCTTGTCTCCCCTCTTATTCAATGTGTATCTGAGACTTTGGGTGAGATCATTCGGAGACTGGGAGCAAAGTGCCAGTCTTTTTCATCTGACCTAGGTCCTGGAGTCTCAGTGTTTACCCGGTGCTTGGCTGCTGTTGGAGACTGGTTGAGGGTGAGCCGATTGAAGCTGAATCTGGACAAGACTGAAGTGATGATGGCCGGCCAACCCTGTGACTTGGAGAGAATTGGGACTCCTGCCATTGATGGGGTCCGGTCCCCTCTGATTACCCAGGTTTGCAGTGTTGGAGTACTTCTGGGTCCCTTGATGCACCTGGAACATCAACTTACTGTGATGGCCATGAGTTTTTCACCAACTTCATCTAGTGAGGAGGATGTGACTCTTTCTTTCTGATTCAGATCTGGCCATCATCCATGCCTTCATTACCTCAAGGCTAGATTACTACAGTGCTCTACATGGGGCTGCCCTTGATGACTTTGGAAGCTGCAGCTGGTATAGAGCACAGCCGTCCGGCTTCTTTAGGGGATGGGTTGCTGTGAGCACATTACACTGGTGCTTAACAGTCTGCACTGGCTACCTATAGCTTTCTGGGCACAATTCAAGGTGCTGTTTTTGACCTTTAACCCCCCCCCCCCCACCCCTGCCTAGCCCTCACATATCTGAAAGACTGTCTTTCCCTCCATGCTCCACGGAAACCCCTGCTGTTGGCCAGGAGTGTCCTCTTGCAGGTCCCACCTGCCAATCTTGTTCATACGACAAGGGCCTGCAGAGAGGCATTCTCGGTTGCTGCCCCAGTATTATGGAGCTCCCTTCACCATGAGCCTGAGCATATTCTGGAGGCAGTGTGAAACCATTCTTTCTGACAAAGCGTTTGGCAGACAGGAATAAGAGTTGGAGTGGGTGGATTTTGGGGCAAGGTTTTTTGTTTTTTTTTTCTTAAGGGATTTTAATGTATTTTGGTTTTTTAATATTGTAAGTTGCCCTGAGCTTTAGGGAAAGGGCAGGCTAGAAATTTAAATAAATAAAAATAACTACCCTTTTCTCCTGGGTACAATGTTCTCTGTGCTACCCTAAGGTTGACTTGTTCTTTCCAATGAAGTGGTGGGGAAAGAAGTGGATTGCGGCTCCTCAGTACTCTATAATTGTTCATAGGGAATTAGTGACAATGCATGAAGCTACAGAGCAAGCATGGAGGGATACAGTATCTAGGTCTCTGCAAGGTATAGCCCATTACATGTGACCAGATGCTGTCTCTGCAGGGTGCGGCCCTCTGAAGGTCAGGAACTTAGCCACTGGTGTTGTGGCCAGACAGATAAGAACATAATTATAGGGGCACGATGGCGCCTCTATTAGTTAAGGCGAGACGGAGATCTGATTGAATCTCCGCGTCTCTTTAACATAGCAGTTTTGAGCCACTTGACTTCTGGGTTGCGACTAAATCTGTTTTATGGGATTTCTCCTTTAGTCAGTGATCTACCTTCATGTGAATGTGCTAGAAAATTAAAGTCCAATCCCGACTAATCACTGCTGGTCGGTTTCGGTTCTCATGTATTTTGGTTCTTTTTTGGTTTCGGTGCTATCGGATCTTTTGCATTGATTTTTGTACCGGATTTTTAACATTGCGGTTTTTCAATGGGGGAAAACCGCAATGTTAAAAATCCGGTACAAAAAATCAATGCAAAAGATTTGATAGCACCGAAACCAAAAACAGAACTAAAATTTCGGATTAATCCAAAATGGCAATTTTCGGGTACTTTCAGTTTTATCCGAAACCGAAATTCCCATCCCTATAGCTTTCAAAGAGTTCCCCATGTTGAACATTCAGTGAAGGTGCCCAAGAAGGATGGACTGACCAGCAAGAGAAGAGGCTTTGTAAGCCTGATTCAGGGGCTCAGATCACCAAGGGATGGCCTATTAGCTGTCCTGTCTAGGGAAAACTCTAGGACAGTGGCGTAAATAACTTGGCCTGGGAGCACCTGAGAAAGCTCTTTAAGAAAGTGACTGTTGTTGCACAGACTGGTAAAATAAACCTTTATGGTGACAGGAAGCTGGGGTCTTGACCTGTTCTGCCTCTGGAAGGTGCAAGAGACGCTGCTGCTAGGGTATAATGGTCCTGATTCTCCACAATTTATGGCATTTGGACGCCCTGCTACAATAAGGAAAAGCTACCTTTATCTTCCTGCCTTTGTACATCGCAGTGCTGGTGCATCCCCTCGGGTGTTTTTAGACAAGCGTCTCCCCACCCATTACCCACCAGTCATCCACCCATCATGCATGTTGCAGGGCTACATGGGCACCAATGCGGCCCTCAAACATGCATGATGGGTGGCGAAGCACTCGTCTAAAAACAACTGTTGACTCTGCAATCTAGTTATTGCACAGCTATTCAAAGAACACATTGGTACGCAAGTACAAATGGCTGACTGCTACATCTTTCACAGGGACGACGATAGTGCAGTTGTTTGACTGGGTAATAACTTTTGTGTGTGGTTCCAATAAAGTGTCATATAATCTTGGGCTACATTCTGCAAAGTTCACATCTGAAGATAAACTCCTTTTCCACATTTGGATCACTCAGAGCAACAAACACTTGGTACCCAGGAACATAGAAGACCTGTAGATTCTAGTGGGATCATACCTTCCTTTAGACCTCAGAAATTATCCATTTCTTCCCCAAGTAACTTTGTCTGGTTATTCCTCTCAATCTGGAGATTTATGCCTGGGGTGTAACTCTAGGGGTATGAAATGCCATTGACATTAGCAGGTTCATGTTATTTTTAAACTGTGATGAAAGATGACTTTTTGGTAACCCATTTAGCTTTTACTCTTTGTTCTTCTGAATACACAGACGGTGCTTGTTATTTTCCCATGTTTCTCTGTAGCAGGGTAGAAAAATATTGACTTTAATGGAAACACTCGAGCAGCCTTAAGACTTTCAAACCTCATTGTGTTGCTTGTTGCTAACTTTAGGCTGAATTCTGCTCTCTGATCCCTTTGGGCAAATTCCCGTCAATAAGAATTGTGTTTGTGTATCTATATTTGGACAGAAGTAGGCTCTTCTCTTTTTATTTGCACTTGATTGAACCAGAATCTCTCCTTTATTCCATTCAGATATGGATGTGGCCAGAGAAGAGTATCCTCACTTTTTTTTTTTTTTTTTTAATGGACAGTAAAACTGATTCTAAGGTGAACTTGGGAGGAGAATCTTCTTCTAGGATCTGAGGCCCACTGTAATTACCACATCATTACACAATGAGAACACCACAACACCAAATTGATTCTAGGCATAAGCAAGCAAAATAGGGGTGTGATTTTGTTTTCATTATTGAATAACAAAAATGAAAGAACATAATAACAAAAAACAAAAATAAATCATTTTGTTATTCTGAATTAATAGGAAAAACCTAAAAAAACACATTTTCAGCTGTAATATTTTTAGTTTTCATCCTATTTGGATGATGCTTGGCATTATATGTGCCAAATTTCAGAGAGATTGGATAAAAGAATCTGATTTTATAAGCGGTTGACATTTGTTATTTTACAAAACTCTGTGTACACATTTCTGGCCATAGTATCTTTGTCTCCCATCTGATTTGGATGACATTTGGCACCATTATACCTTTCCCCAAGATAACTATCTCTGCCAAATTCCAGAAGGATTGGATAAAGGGTCCTTACGTTATAAGTGATTTACTTGTAAATGCATTTCTGGTTTTAACGTCTTTGTATTCCATCCATTTTATATTAGGTTTGGCAAGATAGTATCTCAGACCTTCAGGTTCATCTCTGCCAAATTGTAGAAAGATGTGATAAAGGGTACAAATTTTATAAGCAATAGACCTTTCCTTCTTGAAGACTTTAGTTATTTAAGTAAATAGCACATGCAGAGTCATTCAGAGACAGGCATGGCAGGGGGATGTAGAAGGGAGGGGGAGCAGCCCAACAGACTGACAGACACATTCACTGGCCAATTACTGCATGTTTCCACCTTTACAGGAAGACCAATCAGTGATGTCTTCAAGGTGGGCATATAAGCTACTCTTATTTGGGCCTGCTCTTTGTCTGTGGTTAGTTCTGGCTTTGGTCAGAGCGTTTTCTCATACTTTGCTGGCAGGCTTTGTGTGTGTGTGTGTGCGCGCTCGCTAGAGCTCACTGCAAGAGTTCAGCTAGCTACATAAATCTAATCCCCAGGCACCTGGGGTGCTACCCAACATCCTCCTACCCCCTCCTGCGGCGTTCTCTGCGAGTTGACAGACACACACATGCACCTGGGGTGCCTGCCCAGACTGAAACCTGTGCCAAACAGCGGAGATGACAGATATCTCCTCTGGCCAATGTGCTTGACATTTTAAAGACACCCTGGCTGGGACAGAGATGTGATTTTCTCTCTTACTACATGCTTCCAGCTTTCCAGGACCAATTCTGGGTGGCTCTGAGGTGGGCATAGAAGGGACATAACTAGGACTTCAGGCAGCAAGTCAGAGAGCAGGGGGAAGCATCCCAGCAATCAGGAGACATGGTTCACACATCCAGGCTGGCCAATTGTCATCGCAATCGCATCCTGCAGCACTGTGACAGAGGACATAAGAGAATCCCTAAGCCTGCTCTTTCCTAAGCAGATGCTTCTAGCTTCTCAGTAACAAGTGAGGGAGAGTGGTTGTGGAGGTCACAGCACTGAATGATATATGGGTGACATTTCTGCTGGCTAATTGGCATCACAAACGCATGTTGTACCACAGTAACAAACATAAGAGAATCCCTGACATAGGCTCATACTCTCTAGATGCTGTGCAGGAGTATAACTTTGGGACCCTTTATCAGATATTTCAGATATTTGGCAGAGATACTCCTAAAGTACAATCCTACTTATGTAGGATTGTTCATGTAAACTGGTTGGCATACAAAAACGGTACAGCCAGAAATGCATTTAAAAGTAAATCACTTATAACATCAGGACCCATTATCTAATCCTGCTGAAATTTGGCAGAGGAGTACCCTTGGGGAGCCGTATAACCTTGCCAGGTTTCATCCAAATTGGATGGGAGACAAAGACGTTACAGCCAGGAATGTGTATGCAGAATTTTGTAAAATAACAAATTTCAACTGCTTATAAGATCAGGTATCTTTAACCATTCATTCTGACACTTGGCACACATATTGCCCTCCATTTGGTGTGTGTGTGTGTGTGTGTGTGGTATAATCCTGCCAAGTTTCATCAAAGACAGATGAAACATAAAAAGTTACAACCGAAAATGTGTTTTCCATTGAAACCAATGGAAATCAAAAACAAAAGTAAAAATGAAAACGAAACAAAGACTAACTAAATATAATGAAAATGAATGACATTTTCATAATGAAAATGAAATTAATAACAAAAACAAAGATAGTTACTGTGCACATCCTTAAAGCATAATGAAACTCAGGGGTTGACTATACATTTGGTTAAGCTGATGAGGGAACAAGATGGATGCTGAGTTTTAACGCGTCCCCATGTCATATGTGTTTTCAGGATCCATCCCTGTGGCAGGGCAGAGTCCCTGTGGGCCTTTTAAGAGTAGCACCGGTGTAGTGAGGCTGCTAATGGAGCTGCAGGTGGTTCCAAAAGTGTAGGACAGTGCCTAATTGGCTAGCAGCTGTGTTGGGCACAGCAAAGCCAGTCAAGAGGGAATAAGAGCTGAGCCAGAGCTCAGTGTGAGAGAGATTGCTGGAGAGGTAGGAGCAGTTATTGAGATCTACCTCAAGAAGACTCGTATACTGTGGCCACTTTTACCCGAGGCACTTGAAGCACCTCTGGAGCCTCGTATTGAAGAGGAAAGCCATGGGGGGAGAGTTTACATGCTCCTCGTGCTACCGGAAGTGACGTGCCGCCCATTCTCTTCAACAGCGGCAGCTGCAGACGTGGGACTTTCGTGAGGCGCGTTCTGTAGACCTGAAAATTGAGGTCTACAGAATGCGTCTCTTCAAAGCCCCGCATCTGCAGCCACCACCGCTGAAGAGAATGGGTGGCACGTCACTTCCGGTAGAATGGGGAGTGTGTAAACATTCACTGCGCGGCTTTCCTCTTCAATATGGGGCTCCAGAGGCGCTTCTAAGCACCTCGTGTAAAAGTGGCCTGAGTGTCTAGTCAAAGACTGATGAGTAGAAAGGACTGAGAGGAGAAGCAGGAGCAGCGCTGCAGCCCTGCTTCTAACCAAACCCCAGGAACTATGAGTAAAGAGGGCCAGAGGGAATGCCTGGCTTAAGAGACTTTGTATATGGTGGAGACTTTGACTCAGAACAGAAATTGAGGAGAGACTGAGACTGTGATTGAAAGGACTGAGAATTAATTCCTAGAGTGCGTGGCTGTTTGAGCCAGATCCTGACAAGCCCATCCCTGCCACAGTCCCCCACACCAAACTGCTTGTAGTTTTCCTGACCTGGTGCTGCTTTTATCTACAGTACAGCCCCCCATTCATTACATCCCTCAGGAGCAAGCCCCTGTCCTAGACTCCTAGCTTTCCTGCTCCGTCAGCTCTCTGGCAGTCCTGCAATGGCAGACCCTCTATCCCTGAGGCAAATTCCTCTTCTGCTGATCTACCACCACACTCAACCCTCCTAAAGCCACTTTGGCACTGGCTAGCAGCTGTGTCCCTGTGTTCTCAGTTAGGCTGCCCATTAATTAATTAGCCCCAAAACAACCCGTTGAAATCCGGTGGAGACAAAGTCGTTCAGATGCTATCTTTTATTGGACCGACAGAAGTGGTCTCTCTCTTTAGACAGTTAAGTCCAGGCTGTCATAGGGCCACATGCTACTTCAGTTTACTGTAGCTCATAATTTAAGTCTGATCTTGCAGCAACTCATGGAGAAACAGGGATCCATTACCTATAGGGTTTCCACCTTCCTGGAAAAAATGACCTACGAGGGGGTAAGGTCATGCCTTAAGGTGGCTGCTAAGGGGGACTCTTCCACCCCTTTCTGACATGGGCCCGCCCCTTAGGGTTGCCACCTATGCAAATTTTTAAGGAACACTTATGAAAAATACAGGTTGTAAGGCCTTAGGTGCTAATGCAGGGCCTGCAAAATGTATTTTTTCATAGGTGTTCCTTAAAAATATGCATAGGTGGCAACCCATCTGCCCCTTCAGAGCATCATGATAGAATGCTGCTCCACAGGGGATGTGGCCATGTCAGAACGGCGTGGGAGAATCCCCTGTCCACTGTGGCTCCAGCTCCGCCTGGCTTCCCCCCCGAGGGATGGGATCCCTAGTTACATGAGTATAACCTCATCGCAGCCTCCTCCCTTTCCCTAGTAGGCCAGTCCCTCTGCATTTCTGGAACTCTTTAGGGAATGCGAGAAGGAAAAACCAGACAAGGAAAAGGTCCCCCGGGCTTGTTACTAAGAGGCAGACAATCTGACTCCCAAGGTGACTGTAGATAGGTATCTCCACTAGCTAATCCCAATAAACCAGAGCAATGCAGTAAGCAACAGGGACCCCATGTGTTCTTTCTGGTACCTCATTTCAAAATCATCTGAAGAAAAAATGCTGTCATGTTTTGGAGAGCCTGAAAAAACCCCTGAAGTTGTAGTGTACTGATGTAACTGTCCCTTTAAAATATGTAGCCCTATTTTTCCATTTCTAGAATCCAGCCCCCTTGCTCCTCTCCCTCCCCCTTTCTCACACTGATCTACCTCAGACATTAGGGTACGACTGTGATCACGGCATAGTGTGCGAACTCCCCCTGCTGCTCAGCAGCAGCATATCGCTCCATGTTCCCGCTGACAACACACAGCCAGAGCTCATGTACAGACAGCCGAGAACAGCTGTGAGCTTCTCCTGCAGTGACAGCAATACAGCAGAATAAAGCGACCGCTCAACCGAGATGGACAAAATGTGTGTGGGAAAATTGGTCTTACCGGGGTTCACAGAGGATATTGCAAATAATAAAGAGTAGAACAATCAAACTCTGTAAAACAAGGGTCTATGAGGCCCCTCCCCTTCTAGTATTCTTTTAGCCTCCTAGAATTTAACAACTCCAGCTACTGCCCATGGCTGCATAGCTCTTTGTGTATCCTTCTGTCCTCCTCCCCTCCATCCACATCCTTTCTCTCCTGCAACCCTTTGGATGCTAGCTTCCTAGAGCTCATCCACACACCATTCTTTCTTGCAAACACGTTTACCTTCATCTTGCTTTGCCCCATCCAGTAGCAATGCATTCACACAACTGCTTCCTCTCCTGCATTCCCATGGTCCACCCTTTGCATCAAGTGGCAGAAAAGAAGGGATCGTCAAGGAGCACAAGAAGAGGTAAGGATTTCACACAATGCTCAGAATGTGGGTTTGTGCCACCACCCGCTCTGTAAAAGTCAGAAATGTGTGTTCATTGCATCTTCCTCATTGGTGACAATGAGGGAAATACAGTGAGCATGGGTCCCTGATAAAAACACCAGGTGTTTTTTTAGATAAGCTCTTCTCCACCCATCACCCACACATGATGCATGTTGCATTGGCGTCCTGTGCAGTCTTGCAACATGCATGATGAGTGGGGAGGTGCTTGTCTAAAAACACCCACTATGTGTGAATGAGTCCATGGCGCTCCCCAAATGCAGACTAGCCATGCGTCCGAGTCCCTTGCTGTTCGCTAAGGCCATGCGCTTCTACACTGAATGTCATCGTACCCCTTTTCACAGGATATGTTGATGATTCTATTCTCTTAACGTTTCTGCCATATTGGGTCAGACCAATGGTCCATCCAATTCACCATCGTGTCTCTGACAGAGAGTGTTTTTAAAGAAGATGCTACCATGCATGCCCCCCCCCCTCCAGCCACTTGTGTAAAGGTGGCGTGGGTGGAGGTGCACTCCCATGACCCACACAGCACCCACCCATAGCCACTTCACGGAGCGCCGGAGAAAAAGCCAGAGTGCCCCATGTGGGGGAAGGCAAAACAGTGCGTGGGGACAGGCACTCACACATTCCTGGCCCTTTTGAATCGGGGCGCCTATCCATGCCAGCGGACATGTCCATGGCCCTGCTGCCTCCCCATTCCACCCTCAGCCCTACCAGGAGCCCTTAAAGGGGTAATGACTGCCCGTACAAGTTGCTTCGGGGGCCGGTCCGTGGTGACATGCGTGCATGGAGCCTTCCTGCGTGGCTGTGGTGGCCACCCTTGGAGCCGCCCATTAGAATGTCTCCCCACTCACTCAATGTGTGTGCGTGCGTGGGTGGGTGCGCCACGGCAGTGCCACACAGCAGACACGGACCCCCCCCCCCCAGCCGTACTCATTTAAAGCAGCTTTGGTTGCTTCAGAGAAGTGCAGAACGGGTCAGAATGGAAGGATCCATTTCCTGCTCTCCACTCCCATCTCCCAAGAGTAAGAGGTCACACCCCCTGACCAGTTTGACTAATAGCCATTTATGAACCTCTCCTCTAAGAACGAATCCTTTATGTTATTGGCCTTCACAACATCCTTTCATAGTACGCTGCCGAGTGCTTTCTTCATAGTTGGATAATTCTTTGGAGAGGGAGAATTGTAAAGTTGGAAAGGATTTCAAGGGCCACCTAATCTAACCCCAGATCCAAGGCCTGATTTCACTTCAAAGGGCAATAGCTCTAGGGAACTGGGGTTCGCTTCAGAATCATGATTTCTTGTCTATAGGCAACCAGGAAAATAATGAATTAGTGGTCTGAGGAGATGGAGAGAAACCTTGTGGAACCTGATCATTGCCTCAGTGACAGTAGGGTGAGTAAAATCTATGGGTAAAAACATACGAGTGGCTAGCTGGAGCCCCTGCCCAAGCCATGGAGTGGTAATGCAACTGCCACCCATTGGGCTGGTACAGAAAGCAGAACACACATGCAGCCTCCCGGTGGAACTGAGGAACCAAACCCATAGGCAGGACATGGGCCCAGGAGCGCCAGCCGCTAGAAGCAGGATCGGGCTTGTGAAAAGTGGCCAGCGGCAGCAGTGGCTCCTAGACTCTGGGCCAGAGTGATCCTGTCTGGGGGCTGTACATGGTCCCATCCCCAGCCCAAGGCACTATCCTCCCTGCCTGGCTCCCCTCTGGCCGGTGTCCATGGTGCAGAGCCATGCCTGGAGACTGTCTCGCGGGCCAGTCCTCCTTGCCCAGATGTGGCAGGCACACCTGGGTTTACCACCTTGGGTCCCACTGCAGTGCGGGGTGAGAGATGAAGAGAGAGGGACCATGCAGTACTGGGCTCGTCTGGGTTCTGGGACCTTTCCCCCCTCCCCCCCAGAAAGGTTTACTTCCCTTGTTCCCTCCCTGCTGGTGGCAGTTTCTCCCGGCTGCACCATCAGCTGATAGGTGGCCAGGGGGAGGGGTCTGCTCATTCCCAACCTGCGTCATCAGCTGACAGGCAGCTGGGGGTGTGTGTGTCTGCTCACTCCTAGCCTGTACCATCAGCTGACAGGCAGCCGGCGGCCGTTTCTGGGCCAAGTCCTTGCTGACATCATGGCCTTGTGCACAGTGCTGGCAGACCTTGCCACGAGCAGGGGCAGCATCGGACCTAACAGAAGGGGGGAGGGCACACATTAGCCCAGCTGGGCCAGCATTAGCCTGTACTGTGTCAAGCATCTTCTCTGGACAATGCATCAGCCACTACTCCGTTCTTGTCCTCCTTGACCTCTCTGCCGCCTTTGACACTGTCGACCACTCGCTCCTCTTGGACTCGCTTTACTTTTTGGGCTTCCGTGGCTCTGTCTTTGACTGGTTCTCCTCCTACCTCTCTGACCGCTCCTTTAATGTCTCCCTCCCCGAGTCGACCTCCCCCTCCCTTCCCCTCTCGGTTGGGGTTCCCCAAGGTTCTGTCCTTGGCCCTCTCCTCTTCTCTATCTACACCCTGTCCCTTGGCGAAATTATTGCCTCCCACGGATTCCAATACCATCTCTATGCTGATGACACCCAACTCTATCTCTCTACCCCCTCTCTCTCCTCCTCTATCCGCTCACGCCTCGTCGACTGCCTCTCTGATATCTCCGCCTGGATGTCCCGACGCCAACTCAAACTGAACATGGCCAAGACTGAACTCCTCATTTTTCCTCCATCCCCCTCCTCTCCCTCTGACCTGACCATCTGCATTGATGGGGTCACCATCCGTCCTGTTCTCCGTGCCCGCAGCTTGGGCTTCATTTTTGACACGCACCTCTCCTTTAAACCTTACATTGACTCTGTGGCCAAATCCTGCCGATTCGCTCTCCTCAACATTGCCCGCATACGCCCCTTTCTATCTGTCTCCTCGGCCAAAATCCTTGTTCATGCCATGGTTATCTCTCGCCTCGACTACTGCAACCTCCTCCTTGCTGGCCTCCCTCGCTCCCACCTGTCCCCCCTTGTGGCGATCCAAAACTCTGCCGCCAAGGTCATTCACTCTGCCCGTCGCTTCGACCATGTGACGCCTCTCCTCCTCTCCCTTCACTGGCTCCCCCTTCCTGAACGTATCCTGTTCAAACTCCTGGTTTTCACGTTCAAATCGCTCCATGACCAAGCTCCCCCTTACCTCTCGGACCTAATCGCCCTACGCGCTCCTGCGCGCGCTCTCCGCTCTTCCGCTGTCCCCTCCCTCGCTCTCCCTCGCTTCTCCTGCTCGCCCAACCGCCTTCGTCCCTTCTCCCTCGCTGCCCCGCATGCCTGGAACTCCCTCCCTGCCGACGTCCGCCTCGCCTCCTCCCTCCGCTCCTTCAAATCCCTCCTCAAGACCCACCTTTTCCATGCTGCCTTTCCCAATGCCCTCTAGTCTTTCCCCTTGCTCTTACTGTCAGCCCTCCTCTGCTGACTGCTGCTACCGACCACCTTGTAACCAAGCCAAGTACACGCACCTGAGACTTCGCATCCGCCTGAATGTTTGTTTGTCTTCTCCCATGTCTCTCCCGCTGTCCCCTCTCCTTGTCTCCCCCTCCTTGTCTTTTAGATTGTAAGCCACAGGTAGGGACCGCAGCTGATTATATGTTCTGTACAGCACCAGGTTGTTACTGGCGCTTTATAAATTTTTAATAATAATAATAATAATAATCAGGTCGCAGCCAGCCACCTGCCCTGTGGCAGAAGTGGACAAACACCTGGCTGCTACCGAACAGACGGGCAGTTGAATCACTGGCTAATGTGGGCTATTGTCTCATTTGTTTTTAGCCCGTGAAACAGGAGGTCTCTCTTGGGCTTTAACAGACTGAGTGAGCAGCACAACAGTTGATATCATCTTTTTACAAATTCCTATTTATTTTCTTTTACTGAGCTTACCATAATTACCTCCACTTTGTAGAATTAGTTGGCACAGATGCACTGAAAGAAGAAAGATAATAATGATGTTAAATTCACAAGTCAGTGGGAATTATGTTGGTTACTCTAAACCTGGAACATTTTGTAAATGTTTACCTATAAAACCATGGCATGATGCTACCGGATGAATTATGTTTTTACACTCACATGCATGTAGGTAGCTGTTTATTGAACAGAAGAGTCAAGTGATATACTGGTATACACAGGCCTGTACCTAAGGCGGGGGCTCCTGGGGGGATACTGCCCCCAGATAAAAATCTCCCTGTAGAAATATTTGAATGGTTAAATACTTGTTATAATAAACTATCCTATATCTTATTTTTTTCTTATTTAAGAAAAATATATATATATTTTTAAAGGCATTTTTAAAAAATGCATTTCTAACCGAGTCCACAAACTTCTCAAGGCAAGCACCGTTGTTCTCTGTCAGGCAGTCTGCCCCTCCATGCCAGTATCCTAGCTACAGACCTGTGTCTATACAAAAAAATGGAGAACACGGTTCTCCACTGCCGCAGAAGATAGTGTTACAACCAGTGCTCCCTGAGGTTTTCTTTTTAATATATGATTTTTGCCTTATGATTTTTCTCTACTTGGTGACCTTCCCTCAAACCCTGCCCTGTTTTAGATTGTGCTCTGACCTCAGTGCAAACCCGTGCAGGCTTTGGCCACAAGAGTCCTGGGCTGATTGAGGGGGATCACTATAGAACACAGGCCCACTTCATCAGAAGTTTAATTGGCATCAACCTGGCTTTAGCAACCCCCCCTGTATTGCTGAGCAGGGCAGCATCAGGAAGGACATGTCCCAACACACCTGGAGAAGGGTGGTCTAATCAGGCTGTGATCTGCATCTAAGACAAAGGATGACTGCACAGCTGTGAGGACTGGGACACGGAGGGGCAAGGGATCGGGGAGCAAGCACCCAAACTCTCCCTAACACACGGGGCAAGGGCTTGTCTCTAAACAAACCCTCAGAATCAAACCCAAGTGGCTTCTAGGGTAAAAAACCCACAGCCCAGATCATCACTGGGTATCTGGGAGGAGCACAAGCCTTGTAATAGCCCCAGTCTCCACAACCAACACACACCCGGGTAGAGGAGGGGGAAGGATCGGTGCACGGGGACGTGAAGGGAAAAGGGGTGCTGACCCCCAAGGTACAGGGAGGGGATAGGCCACACACTCGGAGGGGGAGCCCAGGCTAAGTGGGGGGTATGGGTACAGGGATAGGGATCCAAGGTTCACACAAGCACAAACACAGACACGCGTCACTCACCCAACTCGCTCGTTCGCCTCACAGCACAGGCACACGTCCACACGGCTCTCCACGCGCGGGTCTCTAACTCTCAAGGCAACAGGGAAGAGGGGCCAGTCTCACAGGCAGCAAGTGCACTGATCACCAGCAACAACAAGCGTGCAGGGAGCTCCCTTTATCCCCTGCCGCTTGTAATTGGCGCAGGCGCTCTGAGTGCCGTAGTAGCGAGGCTGGAGGTGTGGCCACTGCTGGGCCGGGTAGTGCGTCTACTGCCACACCTCCGGAGTCCCCGGCATGATGAGGAGGTGAGGATCCCAAGTCCCCACTGCAGGAGGTCTGTGCCGCCGCCGGCGCTGCTGCCTACGGAAAGGAGCCCGTCCTGCAGGTCTGTTGGCGGCTCTGGCCATGCGGCCCCCACGGGGCGTCCAGGCCCCACCCAATCCCCCTCAGCTACCCCTCAGACCCCGCGATAGGGGTCTGACAACAGCCTGAGCCTAAATCAATCAGGGATCAGAGTGAGCAGAAATGCTTCTCGGGAACTCTATCATGGCAGGTCTGGCCTGGGTGAGGCATGTAGGAGGCACCTCTTGGTAGTGCATTTTTCTTTGATTACTGGTTTTTGTGAAACAAAAGCAACTGCAATGTCCTTTTGTGAGATACTGGAGTTTCTTTTCAGAAAACATCTAAATTTAACCATATTTTGTTCTTGGTCCTCGCGTGCCCACCATGCTCAAGGGGCAGAATTTTTGGGCCTAAAAATACAGTCCCTTCAGAGCCCCAGTCAGTTCAGTCGGTCTCATCCTCTCAGACTGGCTGTTCTCGCTGCTGCTGTTCTCACGGCAGCTACTGAAATCACTACTGCTAATATCACTGCTGCTGAAATCACTGCCATGCTGTCTTGCTTGCCCAGATAGAATTCAGAAGGACACCGGATTGCGAGTCCTTCTGTCCATTTTGCTGCCATTCTGTCCTCTGACCTCTGAGTAGACATACGAGAACTCCCGCCTGTCTGCCTCACGGAGACACGGTTAGGTTCCCTTGCAACCCTAGCCAAGGCATCCCCGGGGCCCCGAGTGTGTGTGTTGGTCTTGAGTGCTTGAGTGACTTGGTGGGCTAAGCCCACAGACTTCTTCCCTCCTCGGATCTCTACTTCTCCAGTCCCCGCCCTTCCCCAGAAGGCTCGTCGCCAGGGAGGCTGCCCTGGTGCTACTGTACTGTCTGACTTGGAAAAGGGGCTATAAAGGCTTCATTCCTTTGCCCTCCCTCAGAACAGTATGTTTTGGTAAGACGAAGCACTATGTCTTTCTTCTCTTCCCCTTCCTTTGAATCTCCCCCTGTTTGTGCCTTGGCACTGGCAGACACCCCCTCCCCCTTCTAAATTAGGAACTTCCTTTAGAAACCTACCCATGCTGCATCCTTGTGTCATTATCTAATTGATTTGAGTGTCTCATTGTTTGATTATGGCCAACTAATGCCTCTTTTGCTTGTGTATACCCCCCATCCCCAGAATAAATTGAAAACTCTATGTTGCACCCTAAGGTATCTCTCCCCTCCAGCGACCCTAGCCTGAGGGTGCCTGGGGCAGTGCCTCTGTCTCTGCCGGGTGGCTGAAATTGACATCAGTGTGCCACGTTGCTCTGACTGCTGCAGCTTGGCTTGCAGTCAGAGCAGTGCGGCGCTCCGATGTCAATTTCAGCCGCCGACAGAGGCAGAGAGTGCTCAGTCAGTGAGCGCTAGCCTCTGCCTGGACTCCTTCTGGGACTCCAGCATCTGGAGTCCCAGAAGGGACAAACTTGGTCTGAACATGAGCTGAGCATTCAGTCCAAGTGAGCCGCTGGGAAATGAAAGCAAAGTCTCACCTGGGCGTTCATCAGGCACTTGGCGGCGAGATGTGCATGCTTGAACTGACAGACAGTTGAGCATGCGTGCCGCAGCAGATCTTGCCACCAAACGCCTCCATTGAATGCAGTGAACTAACTGCCTGGTGCCAGTCCCCGACAATGGTGAGTAAACGCGTGCGGGGGTGGGTGGGTCGGGGAGCAGAGGCACTGGGGAAGGGGGGGTGAGCGGC
>QEPC01012468.1:2850350-2887290 GCA_003113815.1 Sphenodon punctatus | reverse complement strand
TTGGAGACAGTTTGTCTTCAAGCCTTTGACTTTGTGGTCAGCTGATGAGCGCTTGTGTTTTTTGTGTGTTGTAACATGGGTGCAGAAGAGACTATTGGGGTTTGGGCTAAAGCTCTAGTTAATGGGTCTTGGTATTAAACTATCCTGTATCTTGTGTTTGAAGGTAACAGAATATGAGCCAAGGCTCCTAAGAACATAGGAAGTGCCATACTGGGTCAAACCAATGGCCCATCGAGCCCAGCACTTGTCTCCAACAATGGCCAATCTTGGTTGCTTGGAGGACGTAGCCAACAGGTCACTTTGGGGCAATCCATTCTCTGTTGTTCACTCCCAGCTCTCCTGGAGGTTTTCCCGCAAGTTTCGTTTGACTTTTGTTCCAAGATCTTGTTGGGACTGTAGTTCCCTGTTTGGAGGAATGAATATTGGTGTCCAGCTCTGGTGTCTTCACCCTCTCCCAGGCCTAAACTATGTACCATAGTCATATAGTGGTCCCCACAGGCATTGAGTAACTGGCAGAGAGGTGTTGGTAGTATTCTTAGGGGCACTGGCCTCCGGGATACTGCTTGTGGTTGGTGTGGGAAATGAACCTGAAAGTGGTTCTTTTAAACTCCATTTCCCAGAGCCTCTATGAAGAGCTTTAATGGTGTTTCTGAAAAAAACCCTGTATTGGAACACGAGTTAGGACTGATGCTGTTTAATGTCTTGGCTCTTGCCAGTGGCTAATCATCATGCTATACTCAACTGTGATGTTATTCAGAGTGAGTCTTCTGGCTTGATGATTGTAACTGAACTCGATGATGCAGTTGGATCTGCTTTGGCCCAGCTGGAATATGGTTCTTCATTAGCCCTGTGAAGGTTGAAGAGGAGGTGGTGAAGGTCTGATTTATTCCTCTAATTAAATTTGCCAGAGGTGTCAGACAATGAAGACATATTATTTTTGAGCAGATGCTGATGTCGGGTGAGACTCAAGATGGCCATAGTGTTTCTGGTGGTGCAGGCCACCTTGACATCAACCTGAACTCCCGTCTGAGTCCATGAGATTCCTGTTGATATTGGTATTGGATTCCCCAGGGCAGCTGGTGTTGGGAAACTTCAATTACCATATGTATGAGGAATCATCTAGTGTGTCCTGAGAATTAAGGAAACTATGATCTCCATGAGCCCCATTATGTTGTGGAACATATGCACAGAGCCAGTTAGAAGCCTGATTTTGTGTTTACTTCAGATTTGTAACAGGAGTGGTCCAGGTGAAACTTTTTTCATGACCAGACCATCACCAAAGAGGTTATTGGAGCTGGAGGAGTCAGCATGACTTGGGGTCTGGTCTATCTGCCCAGGAAATGAGCGAGACAAGGATCAAGAGGGGAGCAAAACAAGGACTAAGCCAGACAGGGGAGAAAGACAAGGAGTGAGGTGGGAGCAAGACAGAGAACAGGAGTGTGTGAGACAGTGACAAGGCAAAGAGTGAGTGTACAAGGCAGCAACAAGACTGAGGGTGTGGATTATTTCAACCAGCTTCCTGTTGCTACCTGTATGCCTTTTATGCTGGCTGGCAGCCAACCAACCAGGAAACTGGGAGGTGGGGCAAGGGTATGACAGACAGGAGATGGAGCGTGGTCAGGGCAAGGCAGGGAGGAGGCATCAGGGGGAGTGGCTGGGCCAGAGGTAGGCTGAGGCAGTGGGGCCGACGGGCCAGTCACCACACCAGAACCCCAGAGGGTGAGGGTTTGAAGCCAGGATCTGACAGGTAGCACCAAGTCAACCCCTGCCTGTCTCTCAGGCTGCTTTCCGATGTTACATGGGAGGGAGGGGGAACTTGCGCAGTCATGACAGTGGCTCTGTAATTGTGGGGATTAGCGCTTGTAAGAATATGCATGATAAAAGGGGAATAGCACATTCTCACAGGCGCTATCACTGTCATTACAAAGCTGCAGTCGTGATTGCACAAGCCCCCCCTTTCCCCAATATAATGTCAGAAAACTGCCTCATATCTGGGACTCACCATCATTTATTAACAAACTCCAAGAACTGAAGCAACAGTCAGAGATTAGAGCACAGGTGATGTCAAACCTGGACTGTTCTGACTGAGAGACTCCATAAGGAGTTCTTAAAGACTTAATCATAATACATTTATTTTTATAGCACCCCCAGGCCAAACGGTGCTTGGAGCACTTTTCAGCATAAAAATACAATAGAATATAAAATCCAGTTAAAATATAAATCTGTTTAAAAACAATTTAAAAGGGGAAGATAATGAGGGAGGAAAAAACAGATTAAGAGGAACCACTAGTGGTTTATCCTAAAACCACCTGGAGAATAAATAAGTCTTCAGGAGCTTTTTAAAGGTGAGGAGGGATGAACAGAGACAGATGTCTGGAAGGAGCAAATTCCACACCTCGGGTGAGTTTTGTCCTCGAGAGCTGTTTCAGATGGTGACTAGACTGGTTATCCTGGACTTTCTAAACCTGACTATTACATCAACCCTCCAGCAGTGTGACAAATTTGTTAAATTCTTTGCTACCAAAATTGTCTGAATTTTTGGGAGTGTCCTGTACTGCTCCTCAAAGTACTGATGTCAGAGGTGTTGGGCATTTGGAAATGTCTTGTTCAGTATCAGTCTGTTTCCCTATTGGAGCTGAGGAAGTGATGGATGGGCTCTGCCACACTTTGTGTGAAGGGGATGCACGCATGGCCCTCTTAGCTGGTGAAAGACAGTTGGGAGATGTTGGACCCATTATTGGCTGGCATTGCCAAGTCCTCCCTACAGGCGGGAAAGGTTTTGGATGCCTTGAAAGAGGTAGGTTGCATCCCCTTCTCAAAAAGTCATCTCTTGACTGGGATGGGCAAGCTTTCTGATAACCACCCTTTCTCTAGCCTTCCATTTTGGGTAGGGGAGAAAATTGTGGAGACAGCTTCAGCACCACCTTGAGTCCTCTTTGACATCTTCCTGTCTAGGTTCAGGTGGTTTCCTGGAACTGAGATGACTTTTGTAAATGTATTGGATGATCTCCTAATGGTGGATAAAGATCAGCTGTCCTTTCTAGTGATGTTGACCTGTCAGCAGACTTTGGCTCTGTTGACCATGAGGCATAATTGACATAGATGCATGGCCTAGCAGGTTCAATGGATTGACTCTTGACTGATTCCACTCATTGCTGCCAGGGAGGGTTGCAGCAGGTGGCTATAGGTAATGGCTTATCATTTACTGTCACAACATTCTCTGTGGGATCCGATAGGGTTCTGTTCTTTCACCTCTCTTGTTCAACATGCACCTGAGGCCATTGGAAGAACTGATTAGAGAAATATGGTCTGAACTATCCATATACTGATGATACTCAGGTCTACATCACCTTTATTTCTAGCCTGGCCTGGCGCTGTCAGATTGCCTGGGCAGGATTGTGCAATTGACATGGGGTAGTTGGCTGAGGTTGAATCTTGACAAGGCTGAGGTTATGCTGCTGGGTTGGAGAAAGCTTTATGAGGAGCTTGCTGGTTGTCTGCATCCTACTTGTAGATGAGGTAAAACCAGCACTTGTGAGCAGTGAATGGCGCCTGGGGGTTCTTTTGACTAGTATGAAAGAGCAGGTGGGGATCTGTGGTGAAGAGTGCCTTTTTCACCTCTGGTTAGTTCAGAAATCCCTTTCCTTCACAATGCTGATCTCCATACGTTTGTTCATGCATTCATCACCTCGTGACTGGATTACTGCAGTGCTTTATATGCAGGGCTCCCTTTGAGACTGGTTCGACAGCTGCAGCTGGTTCAAAACGTGGCAGCTCATTTGCTGTGTGGTATTTCATCCCATGAACATGCCATACCTATTCTCTGTGAACGATCAAGTCCGATTCAGAGTTGTTGTTAATATTTAAAGCCCTGAACTTTCTGGAACTTGGTCATTTGAGTAACCTCCTTTCCCACGCATCCACCACAATCGGTGGGACTAGTTCTCCTCTCAGTACCTCAGGAGAAACTTACTATAACTGTTGGGAGGGCCTTCTCTGCTCTAGGCCCTGTCTATAGAACTCAGTTCCTCCCAATATCTACTGGAACCCCACTCCACCTCTTCGAAGGGCATTGTAAAACCTCCTTGTTTCATCTGGTGTTTGGGGTGTAAGACTTAATAGCTTTTATTTTTGTAATTGTTTGTTGTGGTACTATTGCTTTATATATCTTGTAAAGTGCTCTGAGTTCTGATGACAAACGATGCTATAAAAATCAATCAATGTAAATGTCTATATGTATGTGCAAATCCTGAGTTAGTGTATGAATGCCACAGTGGTCTTGGAAGTTCATAGAAAGGTTTTTAAATCTGAAGGTGTGCCTGTTTTAATATGTTAAAGCCAAAATCTTTTTGCCTGTGCAATCCCATTCAGACACTTATCCCATTCTGATAATCCCGTGACCTCAGAAAGCAACAAAGGCAAGCCAAGTATATTAAATACTTGGGACCACGTCTATTTCTATGTTCTGTACAGCACCAGTTCACACTACTGGCGCTATATAAATGTTTATAATAATAATAATAATAATAATAATAATAAATAATTAATAAAATATCCGATGGAGACAAAGTAGCTCAGATGATATCTTTCATTGGACCAGCTTCTCTTAATGAGGATATGCACCCCGGACCCTTCCTCAGGCATGTAAAAAATGAGAACTATAATGTAAGAGAACTATTCTGTAATCAACAGAAATTGATCCAATAAAAGTTATCATTAGAACTGTTTTCTCTCCATCTGTTATTTTGGCGGGAAAACATTGCAATCCTGCTCCCTTTTTAGACTATTAAATGTCAGTCCGATTGCAACCTCGTTTGCAGCCTCTCAGTTTGGGAACTGTTGATGGCACAACCTCACAGTTTTCTTATAAAAACGGCATTGAAGGGAGATGTGGACTTTCTTGTTAGGAGAAACATCTTAACTGCACGAACCGTTGGGTAATAGAACTGGTTGCCTAGGGAAGCTTTGGAATCTCCTACATTGGATGTGGGCAAACCTCTATCTGTGGGTAAAAACAGATGACTGGAGGCAGCTGGGGTGCGGGGTTGCTTCATGGAGCCCCCATGCAGTTGACACTTCTGGGTTGAGTGCAACACCCCAACAAATGGGCTGGTGCCTCGCTTTGCCCACCCCCATCACTGAGACACAGTTGCTCCTTGGACCACTCTAGCTGCTGCTCGCGGGACTCTATGATCCCAGAAGACCTGAACACACACAGAGAGTGTGGGCACCCCAATAGATGGGGGAAGCCATGTGGGTTCACCATGGCACACCCCAACAGACGAGAGGTGGCCACGGGGAAGCATGGTACACCATACTGGTTTGGATTGGCCTGCACGGCATCATCGGCCTTCCTCAGGAAACCGCCGTGAGTAACAGCCCTGTGACAAATGTGTGGTGAACATCTGGTGGGCACCTAATAGACAGGCCCCTGGCCCCGGAACTGCTGCTAGCTATTCCAGGCTACCGTCTCGTCTGTTACCACCCTGTGATGCTGTAGCTATAGCGTATCCTGCCTTGGAGCAAGGGGTTGGATTAGATGACCCTTGAGATGTCTTTCCATCTGTACAATTTTTTGATTAAATAAGATCAGTTTGCGATTCCATCATACTCACTGCAAAAAAGAAATGAGATCATTGGTATCATAAACAATTAACAACTGTGCTTTAACAAGCAGGAGTTGATATAGACTCCGAATAATTAGAGCTGGATGATTTTCTTTAAGTCTGTCCCCAGAAAAGGCAGCAGGATACATGCCTACTCCAAGGCCTATAGAATAATATACCAAGTGCCATACTGGGTCAGACTAATGGGCCATTTAGCCCAGCATCCTGCCTCCGACATCAGTCACTGTTGGTCACTTCAGAGAAGTAAACTGGTCATAATGGAGTGATCCATTCCTTGCTATTATTTACTCCCAGCTCCTGTCAGTCGAAGGTTATGTTCCCTGACCAACTTGGCTAATAGCCATTTATGGACCTATCATCTGAGAACATAAGCCAATCCTTTCTAAAACCCAGTTATGTTACTGGCTTTCACTACATCCTCTGGCAAGTGGCAACAAGTTCTACAAGCTAATTGCACATTGATTTAAAAAGCTTTCCCTTTTATCTGTTTTAAATCTGCTGTCAGTTAATTTAATAGCGTGTCCCCTAGTTCTAGTTTTGAGATGGTAAATATTAATAACAACTTTCTATTTACTTGTTCCACAGCATTTCTGACTTTTAAAAACTTTCATCCTGTCCTCTCTCAGTTGCCTCTTCTACAAGCTGGAGAGTCCTCTCCTTCTCAGCCTCTCCTCATACGGAAGTCGTTCCTTATCTTTTATCATTTTTGTTACCTTTCTCTGCACCCTTTCTAGTTCTACTGTTTCCTTTTGGAGATGCTCACTGATTATGGAATGCATGGCCACCAAATTGTAACAAAAGAGAGGAAAAATAGTTAGTTAGTTATTTATTTAAAAACATTTATAACCTGCCCATCCTGCCACGGGCAGCTCTGGGCGGCGAACAACAGTTCAAAATTATAACAATAAAACAATTTTAAAACAATTTAAAAATAGTATCAAAACGGCAGGCATAAAAGTCCCCAACCACCCACCTCCCTAACCCATTCCCCCCCATCCTCCCTCCCCTCAAAAGCAAGGTGGAACAGCCATGTATTGCAATGGCGTCGAAATGAGGGGAGATCCAGGGCCAAACGCTCCTCCACTGGCAGGGAGTTCCACAGCCACGGAGCAGCTACTGAGAAGGCCCTCCCCATTGTGGCCCCCCGGCAGACTCAGGGGACCCCAAGGAGAGCACCCCCCCGATGACTGCAGGGGTTGATCCAGGACCTGGGAGCTGAGGCGATCCCGCAAATAGGTCGGGCCGAGGCCATTTAGGGCTTTATAGGACAGCACCAACACCTTGAATCGGGCCCAGAAGACTACAAGCAGCCAGTGCAGACATTGAAGAACCGGTGTAATATGTTCACGGCGGCCCAGTCCCACCAGGAGACGGACCGCCGCATTCTGCACCAGCTGCAGTCTCCGAACCATCACCAGGGGTAGCCCCATGTAGAGCGCGTTGCAGTAGTCAAGTCTAGAGGTGATGAAGGCATGGATGATGGTGGCCAGGTCAGAGTCCAAAAAGTAGGGCTGAAGCCAACGCACCAGATGTAATTGGAGGAAGGCACTTCTTGCCACAGACTCCACCTGAACATCCAAGCGGAGCTGCAAATCAAGGAGCACCCCCAGATTCCGCACCTGGGGAACCAGCGAGGGACAGACCCTATCAATGATAGGGGCTGTCACCCCCACCGCCCTCCCCACCAGCATCACCTCCATCTTGTCGGAATTCAGCTTTAGTCGGTTCACCCTCATCCAATCCCCCACATGCCGCCAGGCACCTGGTAAGCACTGAGACTGCCGGGCCTGGGTCTGATGAAAAAGAGAAGTAAAGCTGGGTGTCATCAGCATATTGATGACACCTCATGCCAAACCTCCTGACCACCTTGCTGAGTGGTTGCATATACACGTTGAACAGGAGAGGGAACAAAACAGAACCCTGCGGGACTCCACATGAGAAGTCTTGGTACGATGAAAAATAATCCCCCAGTACCACTCGCTGAGTTCTTCCGGCCAGGAAGGAGTGGAAGCAGTCAAGAACCATACTGCCCACCCCTGCACGGTCCTGCAGGCACATCACCAACATCTCGTGGTCAACGGTATCAAACGCCACCAACAGATCTAATAGAATCAGCAGGGCCAAGCGGTCCTGATCTAATTCTCGGCGAAGATCATCACCCAGTTCCACAAGCACGGTCTCGGTGCCATAACCCGGGCGAAATCCTGACTCTGAGGGATCAAGAAAACTGACATGATCCAGATCCTCCTGCAACTGCCGGACCACCACCCGCTCAATAACCTTCCCTAAAAAGGGAAGGTTAGAGACCGGCTGATAACTGGCAAGGGAGTCAACGTCAAGCGATGGTTTCTTGAGCAGGGGTCGCACCACCGCCTCGTTAAGGCAGCTTGGCACCCTGCCCTCCCAAAGGAAGACACTGACCACCCCCACCAGCAACAGCCCCAACATCTCCCAGCAGGCCTTAACCAGCCAGGACAGGCAAAGAGTCCAGTTCACAACAGGTGGCCCTGACATCCCCCAGAACATCCGCTGTATCGACAGAGGTCACTGACTGAAACTGATCCCACAAACAAGGACAAGGCAGGGCCTCCATAACCTCCACCTGCCCCACTGCAGAAAATGCAGCATCAAAACCATGGTGAATCCAAGCAATTTTATCCACAAAATAATCCATGAACAAGTCACAGAGGGCACTAGATGACTCCACTCCAAGGTGGAGAGCAGCCGAACTGACCAGCCCCTACACCACCCGGAACAGCTCAGCTGCATGGGATTTAGTGGACGCTATGAGGGCAGCAAAGAACTCTTTCTTTGCTGTCCGCATAGCAACGGCATAGGCTTGTAAACTCGCTCTATGCTGCAACCTGTTGGCTTCAGCACGAGAACAATGCCACCATCGTTCCAACCGCCTTCCCTCCTGCTTCAGCCCTCGTAGCCCCTCTGAAAACCAGGGAGGCCTATGGTGCTGCCACCTGGGAAGCAGACGCCTCGGAGCTATTCGATCAATGGCCTCTGTCAGCATGATGTTCCACAATTTGATGAGGCCATCGATGGAACAGTAGTCCAGATCAGAGGGTATATCCCCCAAAGCCTCCCAGAACTGCTCCGGTTCCATCAGTCTACGGGAGTGGACCATTCGAATTGGTTCCACAACCATCTGGGGGCAGACATGCGCCAGGAGAGAGGCCTGCAGGAGGTAATGGTTCGTCCATGGCAAGGGCACAGCTGATATCTCCCCCACCAACAGACCCCCACACCTCAAGGCCGGTGCAAAACATAAGCTCTAAGGTATGTCCCCCCTGGTGGCGGACTGCTGACCCTCTGGGACAGGCCAATGGTTGCCATGAACTCACGCTCCGCACCCCAAAGATTGACATCGGCGTGGATGTTGAATTCCCCCAAGACTATCGTCTTCAGGGACCACAACAACCACCCCCAACACCAGATCCGCTAGAGCATGTAGGGAGGCCACTGTACAGGTGGGCGCCCAATATACAAGTAGCATTCCCAAACTGTCCCCTGCCACATCAAACACCAGATGGAGACCCTCAACACCCACTATGGATTGCACCAGGATACCTCAGAACAGCCCAGCCCCCCTTAAAAATCATGGCTACACTGCCCCCCCCCCCCGACCATGGTTGATGCTTCATGGAATACCTGGCCGGAACAAGCTCAGTCAAGATAGGCCCTGACTCAGTGTCCAGCCAGGTTTCCGTGATGCATACGAGGTTGGCCGCCTGGTCCAGGATCAATTCCTGGACTGTTGTTGCTTTATTTGCTACCGACCTCGCATTCACCAGCATAAAAACATGGTCAGGGGACCTCTGATCCAGAACCACCTGCCCCATTGCTAGACGGGTGGCGCAGGGAACAGATACTAAACACCTGTCCCATCCCCCAGCTCGAACATACCCCCCATACGGACCATACCTCCCACGTCCCATCACAACCCCAATGGCTGTGTCCCCCCCACACACATCCAGCCCCAGCCCTGGCTCTCCTCTGGCTGCCCCACCCCAATTGAGGGAAGGATTCCCATCCACCCCACTGTCCCCAAACTGGGCCCTCACCCCTCCCTAACCCAATTCCTTTCCACAATCCTCATCCCCAAACCACCCAACTATTCACCCTCCCCACTATGTAGCCCCCCCACACAAATACCTCCCACAAAACACCCACTAATAATAAAACCACCAATAAAATCCCACACCCCAGCCTTCCCAGCCCCCACCCAAGGGCCCTTTGGTGCGGCTCTTAAGCGCGCGCCTGTTGCGCATGCTTGTAGCCCTGCCAGCAGGCACACTTATAATAAATCCCTGCCGGGGCCGGCCCCACACCAGAAGCTGCAGGGCAGATCTTTGGCCCCGCCCCCTCTCCCTCTGCCACCAGGAGAGCGGGAGGGAAGGGTCCCTGCAGCACCAGCTTCCAGCCCCTGAAAGCGGGTGAGCGCGGTGTTGTGGGGACGGGGGCCAGCCCAACCAGTTCCAAGCCCCTTCTTGGAAAGTGGAGCAGCGGTGGCCGGCAGGCATGCTGCTGATAAACCCCTGCCAGGGCCAGCGCCCCATCGGAAGCTACAGAGCAGATCTTTGGCCCCTTCCCCCTCTCCCTCTGCCACTGGGAGGGGGAAAGGGTCCCTACAGCACTGGCTCCCAGCCCCTGAGAGCGGGAGAGCGTGGTGGTGTGGAATGAGGGCGAGCCCAACCGACTCCCAGCCCCCTCCTGGAAAGCAATGCAGGGTGACCGGCAGGCATGCCACTGATAAACCCCTGCCAGGGCCGGCGCCCCACCGGAAGCCGCAGGGCAGATCTTTGGCTTTCCAAAGAGGGACTGGGAGCCAGTTGGGCTCATCCCCGTCCCCACATGGGGTGGAAGAAAGATGGAAGTGTGTTTACCTGCAGAGTTTACGGCCCTTTTCACACGAGACCTCCCCCACTCACCAACGTATGCAAATGGGGGGTGGGGGGAGTCCATGTGACAGCTGGTGGGTGGGTGTCCGTGCTCCTGCGCTCCACCCATCTCCACCCATCTCCACCGATCCCCCACACATGGCAGAACAGTGGTGTCTCCGTGCATGGAAATGGGTGTGAATCTATCTGACAGGCCGCACACGCGCCACACACCTGCCATGGCACACACCCATCCCTCTCCCTGCACTGCGGCTCCTCCCAGGCCCATTTGGAAAGGGCCTCCATTGAGAAATGAATGTTTGTTAAAGGAAATTTAGATAATAAAATATGTAATTGCATACAAATGTTTAGATAGATAGAGATAAACCTCACCAGTTGTGATGAGTAATGCTAAGTGGGTGATGTGTCAGTCTCACGAGGCTTTTGAGAGAAAGAATATGATCTGCTGCTGAAGACGTAGGTAAGCACGGGTAGGTAATGTGTGCGCACTGTGTTGGAGAGCAAAGATGCAAATGGAACATTGCTACTTTCATCAGTGTTAGAAGGTGCATAGGGACTGTGTCTCTTTGAGAGTTTGAGAGGAAGGGGGAACTGCACAGGAGATTCTTGAATGCAAAATCCTTACAGAACATTATGGGTTTGATTCTCTCTTCAGTAAAGAAATGCAAACAGACCTGTTTTTCTGCAGATGAAATGACACCCCATGAAGGTCTAAATAAGGGCGTTTAATTTCCCCTCCCCGAAGAACGTGTTGTGCAGTGCTTTACAGTCCTAACCTAGCTCACCTTCACAATAGCCCTGTGAGTTAAGCCATTATTATTTCTATTTTACAGATAGCAAACTGAGGCTAACGGAGAGTGATTTGCCCAAGGCCACCCAATTCATGTCAAAGACAGGATTTGAAACTGACACCGCTTTTAGACGAGGCGCTGAAAAGCGCCTCCTGAGCCACACGTTAAGAGAGAAGCTGCACCGCGCTGCCGGAAGTGACGTGCTCCCCTTTGTTGGCAGTGTCGGCAGCTGGAGACACGGCGCTTTGCAGAGGCGCATTCTAGAGACCTGAAAATTGAGGTCTCTAGAACGTGCCTCTGCAAAGTGCCGCGTCTCCAGCCACTGCCGTTGCCGGCAACGGGGAGCACATCACTTCTGGCAGCGCAGCGCGGCTTCTCTCTTAATGCGCGGCTCAGGAGGCGCTTTTCAGCGCCTCCTCTAAAAACGGCATTAGTCTCCAAGGTCCAAGTCCAGCACCTTATCCACTGGAATACACTGGCTCTCTAATATTGGTAACGATAGCCATTACAATAAATGTTGTGTAGCAGTAGTATCTTGAGAACTTGTCATAAGTTGGGGTCCTGTATATAGAGACAGTTAGAGATACTCCTTTACATTCTAAACAGACGAGACAACAAACACTGAGGCTGCTTTTAAACGAGACAAGAAACGTGGCTGATCCTTTGATCAGCCGCGTTTCTTTGCGCTTGTTTAAATGGAAATCTCACATTTATGCCGGCTCTTCCCCGCGTCAGACCGGGCAGGCGATCCTGCCCCGTCCAACGCGGATCGCCGCTGTGCCGGCTTCACGGCACACTTCTGGGTTTTTTTCTGAGTGCGCATGCGCAGAAGGGCGCGCATGCGCACTGAGTCTCTACCCCGGGTCTGATGCTCTTCTGAGCATCAGACCCGGCGTAGAGAGAAAGGCGGGTGCCCGATCCCGCCTCTGAACGATCCCGCTTCTCAGCGGGATCGTCTAAAAGCGCTCTCAGATAAGTGTTGAACTGTGGGACTGAATTGCCCAGCCTTGTTTATTGTTGTTTATGGCCACATGGCCATAACAATACAAATTACAAATTAGAAATTGGAAACTACATCCCAACCAATAAACACATAAACTCATATACAAATACAAACAAGCTAAAAATAAAATTAAGTTCAAATCCTTCATTTAGAATTATACTTTCTCTTAAGGATTCTCACAAATAATATATAAAACATTTAAGAAGAAAAAAAATCTTCAAGTCATCAACCAGTTTTCAGCGTTTAATCACTTCCTTTTCTACTCCTATCTTCAGCTTCGGCTTTTAGGCGAATAGACTTTAGTCTAAGTGCATAGATTGACCCCCAGGCTTGCATTTCATGCTATCATTCACATCTATGCAAAGAGGTTGTAAAATGGCTGTGCGATGTTACCAAACTAGAACAGTAGCATTTACACATCCAATGTTCTTGCCAAAGTGTAAATGCCTCCTTAAGGAGCAGAGCTGCTGAACGTAAGGCCCAGAAAGACTGAGGCTACAAACCACTTATTCCAGAGTCATCCCATTGAGAGCCCCTATGGACTTTAGTGGGATTGCTCTGGTGTACTTAGTGGTTTGTGAATCGTGGCCAAAGTGTGGTGTTCAGGACTGCAGAGGGGGGTTGTGATAGAGCTGTGAATTGAACCTGGATCGCTGATTCCCAGTGCCTTAACAGACAGTGGCTGCCATCCCATGCCTTGTGGATCCAGTGCATACGCACACGTGTGTCCGCAATGAGCATGCACACGGTTTGTGCACGGCTCCACGTGGGATCCACAGGGCCACTGTAAATCAGCTTAAGAGAAGTGTGCCTACATAGCTGTGTATATTCTTCTATAAGCATTAAACCTTGTGGTTCCCCATCCCATTACTATTCTGCTTTATCAGTCTCTTCTGTGCCTGCATCCCCTCTTTATCTTACTCAGTTCAACAAGTGAAGATGGCGTGTTCTTCTGTCAGTGGGCTCAGAGTGGCCACATGGAGTGGAGTCGGAATTGATGGCACACTTGTACACCTTTAGACTGGCTACATCCAGGGGAAAATAATCTCAAAGACACCATATACTGGGTGTTTTTACACAGATGGGGTGTGTGTGTGCTCACCCATGGAGCTAGTCTGAGGGTGCACCCCACCTTCCCATTTGCAGTCCTGCCTGTGACTGCTCTAACCCACAGTCCACCTGAGCAGCATCCCTTCTCCCCACATCATAAAGAGTGGTGGCATTGCCAGGGCAACCCCTGGCCAAGAGCGGGGCTGCAGCAACCGTCCGCCAAGCAGAGAGACAGCAGCCCTGCTTCCGGCTGGTGCCCCAGGGCTGAGCGCCCCGCTCTGCTGGCGATGTTCCTGGATGTTCCAGAGTGCCACTGACGGTGCTGCCCCAGAGCACGGACACCTTGCCCTGCCTCTGCTCCTCCTGCACATCTGGCAGGATGGCCTTTAAATGGACGGCCCACCCGGGGGTGAGGCAGGGCAGAGACGGGAGCAGCTGTCCACGTGAAGGCACCCACTGTGGAAGCAAGAAAGGTTGGAAGAAATAAAGTGTTGGGTATAAGTTTGTAATATGATATATCTGGAGGCGTGGGGTGGGGAGACGAGATTTTGGGTAGGAGAGTAAAATAGGACCTCTGTACAGCTCTGGTACAAAGTTACCTGGACTATTTTGTTTGGAGCACTAATAATGTAGCTGGGAAAACATGCACGGTCCAGGAGGTAATACATGTTGGGATGGGTGTGTGTTATATGGGTTGGAAGGCCAATTGCTTAGGAGTTCTAAAACAATTGGAACAAATAACTATCCTATTCTGACAGGAAGAGAGTCTATATTGAAAAAAGATCTTTCCTATCTCTAATGCCTATGCTATGGAGGTGGTGCTTTATGTATTCCCAAACATGGCAGTTGATATGCTATAAGAGCAGATCCCTTATTCTCAGCACACTCTATTTCATCTATGTTAGCTAATTCTGTGGCAGGGATGGCACCCTGGTCAGGGGCATAGGGGTAGATTCCATTGCAATGTAGTCAAAGAGAACAGATTTTGGTTGTTGCATTTAGAGCTGAAATGATGATTTGCAGCAAATGCTGGTTTTGTCAAAAATGGCCTCTGCATTCAGTGCTTTCCCAACAATTTTGGGGGAACAAAAATTTGTTCTGGTTTCCATTTGGCGTTTTCAGAAGTGCCGATAATGACAACAAAAGTGTTGTAAAAGTGTCAAAAGTGTCTTAACATTGGGTGTTTTTACACACACATTTCTCCTGGATGTTTGCTGTTACATCTGGAACTTTCTGTGTGTCTAAATCACTCACCCAGATCTTAAACATCCGTATCTTTGAACTTCTGCGTAGAACTTCTCCCAGAATTTTTGTGTGTATAATGTTTTCCTGGTAAACTGCTTTGCTCCAGGCAGCTGTGGTCACTTGGTTTCCATGGCAGCCTGTCACATCTACAGCTGCGGTTACTTTAGGCTGCCTCAGGGCAGTGTTTGTGTGAAGAATGCATCCAGGAACTGTCTCAGGGCAGTGTGTGTGAGAAAAATGAATTCGAAACTTACTTGTGGACTTGTGAACCCAGAAGATTGAAAAATTCGGAACTTTAACTTGTGTGTAAAAATGCCCAGTGTTGTAAAAGTGCTGGAAAATGCCCAAAATGCTGGACATTGCTGATAGAAATACCCAAAGTGGTGAATAAGTGAAAAGAATCCCAAATGCAGAAAACAGCACAAATGTTCGGCAAGGTTCCTAAAAAATGAAATTTCATGTTTATTTGGGAAGAGCCATTTTCCCACCAGCTCTAGTTGTATTAAGTAAATGCAAGCCAAAGTTGAGTTCACCTTCAACACTATTATAAAACCACATAGGTTTATCCAGTTGTTGGAAGCCAGATAATGCAGTACATAGAGTGATATGCAAAGGAGGTCCATCCTGAATTGCTTCTACTTTATAATCACTATATCATCTTTATATGACCATCTGTATAATATTTAGGGCTTGTCTCAAGAATTTCATGACTAAGCTCAATGAACTATTTGTGAAGAATAACATTTCAGAAGGCAAATCTCATGGCAAGTCTCAGATTTACTCCTATATGAATCTCACAGTCTACCAGTGTCCTTACTGTTGGAAAGTAGGATCCATTCATTGTTAGGGAATGAAGTTTATGAGGAGATTTATTATATTGTTAGGGAATGAAGTTTATGAGGAGATTTATTATATAGCACATCACTTCTAGTTCTGTCTCTCTTGAGGTGTTTCTGTGACCTTTATTCCTCTCATACCGAAGGTGCCTGCAGCGCTGGATCCAGGGAACTTGAGGTCCAATGCAAAATGGTAGCAGTCGTCTTCCTGAATTGCTGTGGGCCCTCCATTGGCCAGTGCTCCAGTTAGGGGTGGGAATATCGGTTCTCCCGAGATCCGATATTGCTGGTATTTGGGTGTATCGGCTTAATCTGATAAATCCGATATTTACCTGTACCACCATACCAGATTTTTTACATTGCGGCCATTGAAGTTAATAGCCTCAATGTAAAAAATCCAGTACTGCAGCCAATGTTAGAAATCCGGTATGCCGATACCGGTATATCCGGTACCTGGGAGATCCGATACCGGTACATCCGGTACCCAGTATTCTCCCCGGTGTCCCACCCCTACTCCCAGTGTTTTGTGCCTTGCGAACCTCTATTGTAGGCCAGTTTTTCTTGTGCTCATATTGTTATTTCAACTTTATTCATGGATTCCATGGCTTGGGGGCTCCCATAGAGTGTACCATGATGTCATGGGGCTCTGTGGGGCTCATGAGTGAATGCAATCGGACTCAGGTCCAACTTGGGTCAAATATCTGATATGAGTAGGGCTGTGTTCCACTTTCTTCTCTTATTTTATTTATTTGGATTTTTTTAACTGCCCTTCCCCAAAGGCTTAGGGAAATTTACATAATAAAATATAAACAAACATATAAAATATACAAGAATAAAACCTGTAATCAAATGCACACTGTGTAAAATTCCCATTTAAATCACTCCCTAAGCCCTATCCCTGCCTGCTGAAAGCCCTGACCAAATAAATAGGTCTTACATTGCCTCCAGAAAATGCTCATACTTGGACTTTGACAAACCTCCAGGGGAAGGGAGTTCCAAAGTTGTGGAGCAGTCACCCAAACTGTCTTTCTGCATGCACTTGCTGTAGGTGCATGATGCAGTGAAGGAACTTGTGAGAGCGCTGGTTAACTTTACGGATTGTAATGGAATATAGTTGAAGCAATCTTTTAGATATGTAGAGCCCAAGTTGTTCAGGGCTTTATAGGTCAAATCTCTTTGGTCATATCGCTGTACATGGGGCTGCTCGAGAAGCTGGTTCGGAGGTTGCAGCTGATGCAGAATGCCGCAGCCCATCTCCTTACGGGGGTGGGTCGCAGAGAGCACATGACACCAGCGCTCTGGGCTCTGCACTGGCTGCATATAAAGCACTGGGTCAGGTTCAAGGTGCTGGTTTTAACCTTTAAATCCCTTCATGGCCTGGGCCCTACTTATCTACAGGACCACCTCACTCCCCATGTGCCCATGCGATCTTTGAGATCATCCGTGGGAGCCTTTTTGGAGGTTCCCCGGGCGACGTGGGTGGCCACCGATGTTAGATCTTTTTCGGTGCCTGCCCCTGTGCTGTGGAATTAACTCCTGGAGGAGGCTCGGTTGGCCCCCACTCGCTTGTTTTTTCAACATTTATGTAAGACCTGGTTGTTCCACCAGGCCTTTGGCAAGGGGTAGGGGTTTGGTGGGTGGGGTTGGGGGGAGGGAGTGGCTTCTCCCCCCCTACATAATGTGGAATTATTAACTGTTTTTGCCAGGGCTGGGGCTCGGGGTGGCGCTGGGCAATCCGGGGGGTCACGCCTACCGCTTCCTGCCCCTATCTAGGGCTGTAGTGGAAAGTCGCAGTGGTAGCTATTTCTGCCGGAAACAGCGTTTCCGCAATTAGTGGTACGGCGTGGCAGCGGCTTTCATTCCGCTAGTTTCATTCCGTTACTTCCGCAGTTCCGCTAATTTCATTCCGCTACTTCCACAGGCTTCACAAATAGTGGAAACATGCCATTTTTGCTACTTCCGCCATTCCGCCAGCGCCACAAAATAGCGGAACAGCGGTTTTCCGACAGTTTCTGACAATTCCGTAGTTTTCCTGATAGTTTCTGAATTTGCAGAATGCTGGCGGAATGTTGGCAGAAAAGTCGCGGTGTGGCGTGGGCAATTCCGAAATGGTGGAATGGAATCGCGGCATGGTAAAAGCTGCTGCCGCTTCAGCCCTGGGACAAGCACAGCGGGGGATGCCTCCCCGCCACATCCCGTTGCCAAGGTGACCGGCCCGGTTACGCCCAGCACCACCCCTTGTGGCCCCGCAGGGGGCGGGATGCCGATACAGCCGCTGCGGTGCTCCACGCAGCTTAGAACATACCAGGGGCGTGTCTTTCCCTTCTTAAACAGGCACAGGGAGTTCCCTGGCGCCGGTAATCGGAGCGAGAAGCTGGCCCCAAAGCTAAGTGTTGTGATTTGTTTTTGTGAGAGACATGCGGGTGTTGGGGGGTGCTTGTGCGTACATAGGGTTGGTGTATGGTATAACTGTTCCCTGATCCTTCTTGTCCTTGGTGAACTTGGAGACCACAGTGGGTGTGGGAACGAGTGTCAGCGTGCAAGCCCTTTCCCTTCCCCCTGTCCCGGGTCCCTTCCCCCACCCTGAGTGTGTGTAGCGTCTCCTTCCCCCCAGACCTTGGGTCCCACCCCTTGGCGCCCCACAACCCTTCTCACTGTGAGTCCCTTCCCCTGCCCTCTAGCGTGAGTGAGTGGTGTGTGTATCTGTGGCAGGCAGAGCCTGGCCTGGCCTCAACCTTCCGCTCTGTGCCCTGTGATGATAGGGGCCTCATCTCTCTGAGACACATAGGGCTGCAATACTATCCTGACGGGCGATTTCCCCTTCCCCGTTGGGGACAGAGCTTGCGTGTGTGTGGGTTGGAGTCTATGTTGCCCCCTTTCCCCAGTCCCCTCTAACAGTTTTAACTCTTTTATGGTTTTTATAGTTGTTGTTCGCTGCCCCGGGCTGCCTGTGGGCAGGGGGAACGGGATAAATTTTTAATATAAATAAATAAATTAATTAAATAAAATAAAAAACCAGCACCTTGAATAGTGGCCAGAATGCTATTGGAAGCTATTGGAAAACTGGAGCTTTTTGCCTGTGTTTTTATATCTTTTCTCCCTTTAAGGGCAATATGTAAAGAGGTCCTCACAGGTGGAAGGTACGCATGTCTGAGACAGGAAATGCCCCTTTAGACTTCAGGGTAACAAGTGCTTTCTGAAGGTGAGGCAATTCAAGTGCACAAAGGTGATGCACACTTTATCTCTGAGAACTAGCACATTTTCCGACCAGTGAAGCTATCACACTAGTTCTTTTTTTAACCTCCCACAGCACTAATTTTAAAGCAACACCTGAGCATGTGAGATGGCTTTCCTCACTTCTGGCAAGGTGTAAGATTAATACTTGTCAACGTATAAGCGACTTTATCTGGTGTACTTGAGTCAGTCATCTGGGCTGTTGCAAGATGCTGGCTTTAGAACAGCCCTGCTTGGAAATTCAGCTTTGTTTTTCTCTTGGTGGTTTGAAGGTTTGGAGAACTTTAGACAGACACTTGCGCACACACACACACACACACACACACACACACACACACACACACACGGAGCAAAAGAACTGGGGGAAAGGGCACAAGTGGTTTAGGCAGAATCAGTTGGTGGGCTAAGAGTAAGTCAGAATGGGCAACAATCTGCAGCAGCTACGATCATTATTCAGAATGTAAATGAGATTCAAGGAATGGTGGCTAAGATCAGATGAGTGACAGTGTCCAATGCTATGCATCAGTGTTTGATTTTCAGTCATTTTTAGTAGCTATGTTTACTACACTGACTAATTTCCTCTTATTTCCAAGCTTATTTTCAGTTCCAAGGAACTGTTCTTCATGGCTACAGAGGGCAGAACAAGAAATAATGGGCTCAACCTACAGGACGGGAGATTTTGTTTAAATATCAGAAAAACCTTTCTAAGAGAGTTGTGTGGCAGTGGAGCTGCAGGCTCTCCGTCCCGGGAGGTTTTCAAACTGAGGCTGAACAGCTTTCTGTCAGGGATGCTGTAGCTCTAGTTATCCTGCATCCAAGGGAGGGGTTGGATTAGATGACCCTCGACTTCCCTTCCAACTCTATTCTATGATCTTTGTAAATATTTTTCTTTCTTTAAAAATCCTTTTGCTCTTCCCTCGTTTTTCTCTTTGTTCCATGTTTCTTTATCCTCGTTTTTACCTCAGTCTCCTCCCTCCATCTCTGCTAGCCTTCCTGCTTCCTCCTCCATATCTTCTCCTGCAGGCTCCCTCCTCTCAGTCAGTGCTACCTTCCTATTGTTTCCCACCAGTCCTCAACATCACCATCTTTCCTCCCCTGCCCACAACCCCCGAGTGCACTTCCTCCTTGGCTAAATTTCATTGGGATTGGGAGCCAGGGATGCTCAGTACCTTGCCAGGATCAGGACTTTAGATTAATCGTTTGCTTTGCACTTGGGAGATGTTTGGATTAAAGGTTCTGCATAAATACAAGATCTCTCCTTTAAAAAAATAAAATAAAATTAATAATGTCAAATCAGTAGTTTGGAGTGCTTGCTTGGGCAACCTGTTTTCTAAGGCAGAGATGGGAACTCCCAACTAAAGGCTGGTTTTTATTTGGACCCTTTCCAATTCCTGGATCTGGCCTGCAGATACAGGATGGTTTTAGACGAGACACCCCGATGCATGGACACTCACTGTCCTGTCCATGTGGGGGAACGCTCTCCTGAATTTGGGTGCATGGGGGTGCATGCTTCCGTGACCCACACATCACCCACTCAGTCCCCGCATGGGGCATTCCGGAGAAATCTGGAATGCCCCACGTGGGGACGGAGTGGGTGGGGCATGGTTGGGGCAGCTGTGTGTGGGGCTGCTCATGTGAAGCAGCCCCCCCCCATGGCACCCATGCCCCACCCCGCACTGATCACAGACCCACCCCCCCACAGCAGTGCTCGTTTAAAAACACCCACAGTCTCGCTACACTCAAACACTGAAAGATGAGATGAAGGTAAGCACTCAAGGATAGGGGATGGCGCAGATCCATGATCTGGACTCGTCCCTTCTTTCCACCATCCTGATCAGTGCACAACACTTAATCACCTCGTGCCAGCTCCTGACCAGAGCATGGGTCTTGTACTCATTTTCCAAGTGGCCCACGGAAGGGAAGAAGTTCCTCACCTGTAAGATAACATTTGCCAGAGAAAGGACTCTAGGTACACGTGGACATTTTTCTGTTTCTGCCAAGAGGCCTAGCAAATCAGCGGCCGTAAAACATTCTCATGGGCTATTGGCACACACATTGCTACCTACATTAAGCATTCCCTTTAGCTTTAGGATTCTAATGTGCAGGACGCAATGTTTGGCTGGGTGTCCCCAGGATAAGTGTGCATCTACAGGCATGTGTTTCTTCACTAACATGGTACAGTACATGATGGCACACCACGGCCTCTAAAAACCTTTCTCTTACTCAAAAAGCTACAGCTGGAGTCGCTCCGAAGCATTTCTGCAAACAGTGGGATTGCAAGCACTTGACAGGCATTACCTGGAGTTTTTGATTGACTGTGGGTAGGGAGAGCGTCTGAGGGCATCCGCCTACACCCCTATGAAGCAGCTGTGTAGTGTAGCAGTGTTAGAGCTAGCTGGAAAGGTATTTAGACCATATAGTATATGATACTGCTGTGCAAAGATTAAAGGGATGCTGTCATCTTAAAAGCCATGCCTTTCTGTAATGCTATACTAGATACTGTTAAATGCACCCCTTAAGATTACTGTTAATGAAATAGAGTGGGGAAGATATTACCTGTATTTTTCCGATTGTTTCTTTGGGACATTCGGTAGCACTTGGAGCATAATCCTCATTTGTCCAGCTGTGTAAGGGGGTAGTAGGTGGGTGCCAAATCTTAATTCATAGCAAGAGACAAAATAGTGTGGCGATACCTTTTATTGGACCAACTCAAGTTGGTGGAGGCGTGCAAGCTTTTGGACCTCACAGGGTCCTTCCTCAGGCAAGTTTCAACTCCTGACCTGCCTGATGAAGGACCCTGTGAGGTCCGAAAGCTCTGCATACCTCTGCCAACTTGAGTTGGTCCAATAAAAGATCTCTCTACACTATTTTGGGTGTTTTCAAATGTGACACCACCATGGGTGGCCACGCTTTAATCCGGCGATGCAGTCACGTTTGATTCCGCCCGTCAGATGTTATCACAGGTGGGATCAAGGCTCTTCCCAGACTGTGGCAGGATTTAGCCCATGCTGTGACCTGGGCTCCCTGCCAGCACGGCATGGGCTAAGCTCTGTCATGGTCCAGGGAAGCCATCCCTGGACTGGGGTGGAGGAGGCCGTCGTGTGATGGCTTGCTCCAAACTCCAGTCCAGGGCTGGAGATTTTTTTGGTGGGTGTGGCAGCCTTATAGGCCGCCACGCCTGCCCATCAGGGAGTAGGGCAGGCCACACAGCAGCGCAGGGGGCAGGGCTATGCAGACTATGTCCACACGTCACTCTTCCTTCTTCCCACACCCTCCCCAGCCCGGGCCACCAGCACATCTGTTTGGTGGCCAGGCTGGATCCTGCCCGGGCTGAGAGCCCTCACCCCAGGAAGGATCAAAACATGGCAGCGCATAGCACCATCACATATAAAAACACCTTTTGTCTCTGCTGCCTGTATTTGGGACCAACACAGCAACTACACTCTCTACTTCATAGCAAGTAGAGTAAATTTCGCCATTATCATCCATTTGTTTGTCACCTCGAGGCTAGACTATTGCAGTGTGCTCAACGTGGGGCTGCTCATGATGACAGTTCAGAAGCTGCAGCTACTGCAGAATGCAATGGCCTGTTTCCTTCATGGAATGGGCCGCAGGGAGCACATAACACCGGTGCTCCAAGCACTGCACTGGCTGCCTATTGTCTTCCGGGCCCAATTCAAGGTTCTGGTATTGACTTTTAAAGCCCTTCACAGTCTAGGCCCTACTTATCTGAGTGATCGGTCACCCCCTGGGCCCCTGGTTGGCCCCTGCTGTCGTCCGGGGGTGCCCTCCTGGAAGTCCCACATTACCGGTTTGGACAGATAGGAGGGAGTTCTCAGCGGCTGCAGAGTTGCTTTGGAACTCCCTTCCAGTGGAGGTTCGCCTCAGCCAGAATCTTCTCGCCTTCCGACAAAATTGTAAAACCTGGCTTTTCCGCTAGGCATTTGGCGGGGGAGAAGGGGAAGGTGAGATGGGTATGTCGGGGTAAATTTGGGAGGTTTGCACTGTGGGTTTTATTTTGCACATTATTAGTTTTAATATGTTCTATATGTTTTATATTTACACTGTTTTTATTATGAATTTTGTGAGCCGCCCTGAGTTGCTTGTAGTGAGAGGGGCAGGGTAAAAGTGTACAAATAATAATACTAGCAAGAGGCACTGCATGTGACCAAACATAATGCTAGCCACTCATTTGGGTGTTAAATACACATTCACCAGTTCTGTCTGTCTGTGCAAAGAAACTTCTCTGCCACATCACCAGATGTGACTCTTACAAGGCTGCGAGATTTCACTGAATAAAAGGGGAATAGTGCATTCACACATGACAAAACTTCAGCATTTATAACATCCAGTATTATTTTGAGTAATTATAAGAACCCATTGTTGTCATGTGTAAAAGTGGCCTTGGAGACAGGATGCTGGACTTACTACTACTTATCATTTCCATAGCTCAACTAGGCATACATAGCAGGTTGCAGTCAGATTTTTGAAGACCGGTCCCTGCCCAGTGGGCTTACAGTGTAAGATGGACAAGGGTGAGGGGAACATAGGAACAGACAGACATTTCTATTTTACAGATGGGAAACTGAGATGGAGGCATTGGGTGTTTTTAGACACACATTTCTCCTGGATGTTTGCTGTAACATCCAGAACTTTCTGTGTGTCTAAATCATTCATCCAGATCTTAAACATCTGGTTCTTTGAACTTCTGCTTGAAACTTCTCTCAGAATTTTTGTGTGTAAAAGGTTCTCCTGGTAAATGGCTTTGCTCCAGGCAGCTGTGGTCACTTGGTTTCCATGGCAGCCTGTCACGTTTACAGCTGCGGCTACTTTAGGCTGCCACAGGGCAGTGTTTGTTTGTGCAGAATGCATCCAGGAGCTGCGTCAGGGCAGTGTGTGTGTGAAAAATGAACCCAGAACTTACTTGTGGGCTTGTAAACCCAGAAGATTGAAACATCTGGAACTTTAATGGGTGTCTAAAAATGCCCAGTGTGACTTGCCACAGGCCACCCAGTGAGTTCATAGCTAGGGGGGGATTTGAACCCTGGCTTTGCAAAGCCAAGTCCAGCACCTTATCCACTACACCATACTGGCCCACTGACATGGCACTACACTGACTTGATGGACCATTGGTCTGACCCAGCATGGCATTTCTTATGTTCTTAACTTACATGTGCACATGTACGCTTGCATGATTAACTATTTTTCACTGTTTTTCATTAATGACCTCAGTCTGTAAAAAAAGTATAACTTTGTCATTTCTGTTTCCTGTACCACATGTTGGTTATTTACTCCTGCAATGTTGTGACTCTCACACCAGCAAAAAATACAAAACCCAGGAAGCTGTGATAGCTGAATTTATGAAAACTGGCAGGGACACAGGTGGATTTGGTACCTGATGCCACTTTTAACCCAGTTTATGAAGCTGATGGTGCCTATGTATCTAATGGATGCCCCAAATGGCACCCTGTCAGGGTAAATCAGGGCTAATAATTATTGGCAACCTTTGGCACAGGTTAAGGAAATAGATGCCAAGTGGCCAAGTAACTTCTTGGAAGCTACAGAGCAGGGATGAGGAACTGTCAGCCCGTAGGCCAAACTTGCCCTGTAACTGTTTTTTATTTGGTCCCTTTCCAGTTCCTGGATTTGGCCGATGGGCCCAATTCTGACCCTCAAGAACTGAAATATTGAGCTGAAGGGAAGAGACTGAGCATAGTTGAGTGCATGCCCTCCCTTTCTCCCATCCTGAGCACACCCTTTAAGCACACCCTTGCCCCCAATTCCTATCTGATACACAGAACCCGTCGTATTTTTCAGTGAGGGTCGTTGGATGGAAATCTTCCCCCAGCCCTACAATAGAGAGTCAGTGAGGATCAAGTGACCAGATTCTGTTCATCAAAGTGCTCTGTCTGGAGGAGGAAAATGTGCAAGAGGTTTGATAAAGGGGAGCACAAGCCTTCTGTCACCCTAAAAGCCCCTCAGGATCTTGTGGCAGGATGGCAATGAGCCAAAGCCCAAGTTCATTATAGGGGAAGTGAGCAAGGCTATGGCTGGGGAATACCAATGAATGCCAGTAGGTGGCAGCAAGGCTAATCTCCACACAGAGGCACACACATGGATTACAACGAGGCAAGCAGGGAAGTGGTGTGGCGGGAGAGGGTTGGGAGTGAGACTACAACAGATAAATGCACAGGGGGTTTGGGGAACACAAGGAAGGGGCAAGGGAAGCTGGGGAACAGGAGGAGGAGAGTGAGGGTAGCCTGGGGGTAGGGAGTTACAGATCAGAGGGAAAAGGGTACAACAGGGCAGGGGTGCAAGGAAGGGAAGCACTATCCCTACAGGAAGGGTAACGCACAGAATCCATGAGGCAGGGAGACAGCAACACAGCAGGACGAGACAAGACCAGGAAGCACTTCACAGGAGAAGTACCAACAAGAAGGGCTGACTGAGACTCATAGGGAATCTGATAGCCAGCAAGGCTTTAAAGCAGTTGGGAGCCTTATAAAGGAATGGGCAGCATCATCACCCTACCAGCTGCCTCTTACAGTTGCCTAGCAACACCTGCTGTTTAGGAGTGTGGCTTAAAGGGGCTGCATCTCTTTCTTCCCTGAACCGAGGAGGTAAATCTTATTCTGTGGGCTGGACTGTGACACATAGCTGCTATTATGGCACTCCATTAGCCATGTACAGAGACTGTAAAGGGGGGTGGAGGTATGGGGATCCCTCAGTATAGGAGTAGCATATGACTGAGGTATGTATCCCTGTCTTGGTTTTCTCATAGTTGGGGAGATAGAGTTCTTCTCTGTGCTTTTGTTAGTTCTGGGGTGTAGAGCAGTGCATAGGCAGCTAAACAGAGCGCAGGAGCACCCTAATAGTTAAGGTGTGTCACACCCTCCATTATAAAGCCCCAACGTTCTATTTACTATACTAATGTTAGACATGATTAACGTTAGGATCATGATATTTGTGTTGATCACTGGAATACGCAGTTCATCATGACCAAATTTCAACAGAATCAATTGGATAACAGCAGACATATCACAGTTTGAAAACTGTACTTTGAAAGCCTGTTTTTTCAAAAGTTAGACCGTCTCGATCTTCTCAGGGTAAAGAGGTTTTGTGTTGCTTGTAAGCCTTTTAGAAAATTCAAGGAGGCTGGTGGTGTGTGCCTTTTGGTTTACTTTTTGTAAATCTGNGGCATTGGGTGTTTTTAGACACACATTTCTCCTGGATGTTTGCTGTAACATCCAGAACTTTCTGTGTGTCTAAATCACTCATCCAGATCTTAAACATCTGGATCTTTGAACTTCTGCGTGAAACTTCTCTCAGAAGTTTTGTGTGTAAAAGGTTCTCCTGGTAAATGGCTTTGCTCCAGGCAGCTGTGGTCACTTGGTTTCCATGGCAGCCTGTCACGTTTACAGCTGCGGCTACTTTAGGCTGCCACAGGGCAGTGTTTGTTTGTGCAGAATGCATCCAGGAGCTGCGTCAGGGCAGTGTGTGTGTGAAAAATGAACCCAGAACTTACTTGTGGGCTTGTAAACCCAGAAGATTGAAACATCTGGAACTTTAATGGGTGTCTAAAAATGCCCAGTGTGACTTGCCACAGGCCACCCAGTGAGTTCATAGCTAGGGGGGGATTTGAACCCTGGCTTTGCAAAGCCAAGTCCAGCACCTTATCCACTACACCATACTGGCCCACTGACATGGCACTACACTGACTTGATGGACCATTGGTCTGACCCAGCATGGCATTTCTTATGTTCTTAACTTACATGTGCACATGTACGCTTGCATGATTAACTATTTTTCACTGTTTTTCATTAATGACCTCAGTCTGTAAAAAAAGTATAACTTTGTCATTTCTGTTTCCTGTCCCACATGTTGGTTATTTACTCCTGCAATGTTGTGACTCTCACACCAGCAAAAAATACAAAACCCAGGAAGCTGTGATAGCTGAATTTATGAAAACTGGCAGGGACACAGGTGGATTTGGTACCTGATGCCACTTTTAACCCAGTTTATGAAGCTGATGGTGCCTATGTATCTAATGGATGCCCCAAATGGCACCCTGTCAGGGTAAATCAGGGCTAATAATTATTGGCAACCTTTGGCACAGGTTAAGGAAATAGATGCCAAGTGGCCAAGTAACTTCTTGGAAGCTACAGAGCAGGGATGAGGAACTGTCAGCCCGTAGGCCAAACTTGCCCTGTAACTGTTTTTTATTTGGTCCCTTTCCAGTTCCTGGATTTGGCCGATGGGCCCAATTCTGACCCTCAAGAACTGAAATATTGAGCTGAAGGGAAGAGACTGAGCATAGTTGAGTGCATGCCCTCCCTTTCTCCCATCCTGAGCACACCCTTTAAGCACACCCTTGCCCCCAATTCCTATCTGATACACAGAACCCGTCGTATTTTTCAGTGAGGGTCGTTGGATGGAAATCTTCCCCCAGCCCTACAATAGAGAGTCAGTGAGGATCAAGTGACCAGATTCTGTTCATCAAAGTGCTCTGTCTGGAGGAGGAAAATGTGCAAGAGGTTTGATAAAGGGGAGCACAAGCCTTCTGTCACCCTAAAAGCCCCTCAGGATCTTGTGGCAGGATGGCAATGAGCCAAAGCCCAAGTTCATTATAGGGGAAGTGAGCAAGGCTATGGCTGGGGAATACCAATGAATGCCAGTAGGTGGCAGCAAGGCTAATCTCCACACAGAGGCACACACATGGATTACAACGAGGCAAGCAGGGAAGTGGTGTGGCGGGAGAGGGTTGGGAGTGAGACTACAACAGATAAATGCACAGGGGGTTTGGGGAACACAAGGAAGGGGCAAGGGAAGCTGGGGAACAGGAGGAGGAGAGTGAGGGTAGCCTGGGGGTAGGGAGTTACAGATCAGATGGAAAAGGGTACAACAGGGCAGGGGTGCAAGGAAGGGAAGCACTATCCCTACAGGAAGGGTAACGCACAGAATCCATGAGGCAGGGAGACAGCAACACAGCAGGACGAGACAAGACCAGGAAGCACTTCACAGGAGAAGTACCAACAAGAAGGGCTGACTGAGACTCATAGGGAATCTGATAGCCAGCAAGGCTTTAAAGCAGTTGGGAGCCTTATAAAGGAATGGGCAGCATCATCACCCTACCAGCTGCCTCTTACAGTTGCCTAGCAACACCTGCTGTTTAGGAGTGTGGCTTAAAGGGGCTGCATCTCTTTCTTCCCTGAACCGAGGAGGTAAATCTTATTCTGTGGGCTGGACTGTGACACATAGCTGCTATTATGGCACTCCATTAGCCATGTACAGAGACTGTAAAGGGGGGTGGAGGTATGGGGATCCCTCAGTATAGGAGTAGCATATGACTGAGGTATGTATCCCTGTCTTGGTTTTCTCATAGTTGGGGAGATAGAGTTCTTCTCTGTGCTTTTGTTAGTTCTGGGGTGTAGAGCAGTGCATAGGCAGCTAAACAGAGCGCAGGAGCACCCTAATAGTTAAGGTGTGTCACACCCTCCATTATAAAGCCCCAACGTTCTATTTACTATACTAATGTTAGACATGATTAACGTTAGGATCATGATATTTGTGTTGATCACTGGAATACGCAGTTCATCATGACCAAATTTCAACAGAATCAATTGGATAACAGCAGACATATCACAGTTTGAAAACTGTACTTTGAAAGCCTGTTTTTTCAAAAGTTAGACCGTCTCGATCTTCTCAGGGTAAAGAGGTTTTGTGTTGCTTGTAAGCCTTTTAGAAAATTCAAGGAGGCTGGTGGTGTGTGCCTTTTGGTTTACTTTTTGTAAATCTGGTTAGTAGTTTTTAAGTTATGACATCTTGAAAATTCAGTGTTAGTCTACGGAGACCATCCTGAGGGCGCTTTTAGACGATCCCGCTAACAAGCGGGATCGTTCAGAGGCGGGATTGGGCACCCGCCTTTCTCTCTACGCCGGGTCTGATGCTCAGAAGAGCATCAGACCCGGCGTAGAGACTCAGTGCGCATGCGCACTCGTCAAAATATCCCGAAGTGTGCCGTGAAGCCGACACAGCGGCGATCCGCGGCGGAGGGGGCAGGATCGCCTGCCCGGTCTGACGCCGGCTTAAATGTAAGTTTGTCATTTAAACGAGCGCAAAGAAACGCGGCTGATCAAAGGATCAGCCGCGTTTCTTGTCTCGTTTAAAAGCAGCCTGAGTGTGGAGTGCTTGCAAACATTCTATGTATAATGCAGAGATTGTTTAAAAGCAAACAGTCTTGAATACTGGAGACTTAAAACGTCCAGCAGGCATTGCTTGTCAGAGCCTATCACTGCTGGGGAAAGAGAGGGAACTGCACCTCCCAGGGGGCAGTGTGAGTGACTGGTCAGCCATGTTTAGAGCTGATCTGGTGGGGCCTGGCCTGTTGAAGGGAGAGAGCTGAAGGTCATTCTGATCTGATCCTACACAGCAGGTGCCTCGGCTTGGGGGTCAGAAATGCTGAGACAGCTAAACAAAAGAGCTAGCTAATCCCACAATGATGTTTGGGGTGGCTGATATTGCTCCCTAAACCCGCCCAGAACCACAGAGCACATAGATTTCAGTGACAGCCCTTCCCCCTCCAAAAATGTGGGGTGTCTGGGCTGTGACCCCATTGGAGGAGCATGGGTGGGGCTGGAGTTTTCCTGGGATGGTCCCAGGTTCAGGAAGAGGGCAGAGGTTTATCCCAGAGAAAGGGACGGGGGCTATAGAGCACAGCAGAGTCAGGAAGCCCTATACAAGGAGTGAACTAGCCAGGGGGTCCTGTACAGGGAGAGGTCCTAGAAAGCAGAATGGCCAGTGTTGCACAAGAAAAGGAGCTCTGACAGTGGGGAGTAGAATGGGAGACTCCTGTATAAGCCATGAGCTAGAGTGATCATAGAGAGCAATTTTTGGAAGTTTACAATGCTTAAACCGAACCAAAGTTGTTGTATTCTTAGTAAAGCAGGGAGCTACCAGTAAAAATCCAGCTTCGCCTTGCTTGCTATTTGAAGGAAGTAACAACGTTCTAAACTGAAGGGAGCAGATCTTCCACCTTGGCCTCCCTAAGCCCTGCTCCCATAGTGGTTATGCTGCTTAGCATTCTACTGCACTAGCAGGACTATTTTTCTCCATTGTATTTAACAAAAACCATGGATATTATATAATCAAAAACCTCCAGTTTACAAGAAGTGTTAAGGCTCTTGCAAATTCAATCATGCGCTTAAAACCATGGAAATTGCAATTAAGGCTCCTGCCTTAACTTCCGTGCCATGTTAGCAGTAAAGACATTGTATAGTTTCACAAATTGTGCTCACTTACAACTTAGGCTCCATGCACCCACACTTTGCCTTCGTCTTTCAGCCCCAATCCTCTTCCTCTTTGCCAGTTGGGGGCAACACTGAAGCTGGGGACAGGAGGGCATGAGCTGGCCCCTCACCCCCTCCTTTCCCTCTATCCTTTCATTTCAGTTGGGGAGAATGGGACAGCTGACTAATGGCTCACAACCATCCCTCTTACCCACTAGTCTCCACTGTCCTCCCAGAGCACAGTGAAGCTGGGTAGAGTCGTATACAAATGTTTAATTAAAACTAAGTTGGGTATGCACTGAAATAATAAAATGGAATGGCCATTGGAAGGAATGGAGGAAACAGCAGTGCCAATTTCTAAATAAATACTATCATCATTCCAACAATCAATTAAGTGATTATGAAATTATACAACACAGTTGCATCTTTGGAAATACTTAGGGAAGCCAAGAGGGTGTGAAATGATGAGGAAGGAACCATATGCAGTAAGTGGAATGATTGGAATGACAGGGAAAAATACAAAGAGTGTGCAGGATTAAGTAAGTGGGTGGAATGACAGGTGGAATTAGAAATAGTTACAATAATACGGTTCTGAGTAAAATAACTGATTCAGAAGGCTGATCAGATATCTGAGGAAGCAGTCCTATCAGTTTTACCCACTTGCCATAGCTGGCGCCCTATCCTTTGACTCCCAATAGCCTCCCTCCCTGTTATTCCATTTCCTCTCCTATGGTTTTGTTTTGGTTTTTTTGGTCATTCCACACACACACTTCTGTTCCATAAGACACATACAGAAAAACACTTTATTTCCTAGGACTTTTGAGTTCTCTGTGAGGGGAGTGGGGGCTACAGGGTTAGAGGGGCAACTTGGACTTAGGACTTCTGGGTTGTCTGTTGCAAGGCTGAGAACAGAGGAGAGGAGAACAGGCTCGGAATGAGGACTATTTAGTTGCCTGTGAAGAGAATGCAGCCTACTGGATTAGACTGAGGTGGAGAGGCTGGAAACCAGGAATCTTGATTTCTCTTTTATAGGGCTGGGGCCAAGTAGATTAGAGGGGGAGAAGGGGTGGGAGGCAGAACTCATAAGTTCTCTCTTTCTTCAAGAGGAAATGGAGGGGGTGAGAGACCAGCTCACACCCTCCTGTCTCCAGCTTCAGTGTTGCCCTCAACCTGCAAAGAGGAAGAGGATTGAGGCTGAAAGATGATGAAGGCAAAGTGTGGGTGCATGGAACCTAAGTTGTAAGTGAGCACAATATGTGAGACTATACATTGTCTTTACTGCTAACATGGCACGGAAGTTAAGGCAGGAACCTTAACTTGCGATTTCCATACTTTTTAGTGCATGATTGAATTTGCAAGAGCCTTAACTCTTCTTGTAAATCGGAGGTTTTTTGATTATGGAATAGTTGCTATAAGCTGGAAAAACACTTGAGCCTGCTCCAACCTCTTGTGGCATCTACTGTTAGGGTGGTTGTCTTTCGCCTATGGGAGTGTCAGGATCAAAACCAGAAGGGGTGGCAACCTTGTCTATAGAGTGACCTGGAATCTGTGAGGTGGAACACCCCTCCCAAGAGGGGTGTAGCTATATGTGCACCATATGTGCAGATGGTGCAACTATGCTTGATCTCAGAAAGCTGAGGGCCCACAAGTACCACCTGCACATATATTATAGCTACATCAGTGGAGGCAATGCCTGATGCAAGGGGGGGAGGGAAAGGCATTCCATCTTCTGCACCAGGGCCCATTCTAACCTAGCTACACCCCTGTGAAGAAGCCCAAGAGAGAGCCTTCCCCAGGACTAGAAAACAGGATTTCTTGATTCCGAGCCTTGTGTTGAGACCACGTCTTTTTCTTTCTCAATCCCCTGAGGTGTGACCTCCATTTTTTTTATTGCTCCTCCAGTATGAAAGAATTGTAGACAGCCTGGAGCTTATCTTGTGCCAGAGAAGAACATAGTCAAGTATGTAAGTCAGTAAGAAGAGAAATTCCCCACACAGATCTTCTTTAGAAGTTGGTGGCTCTCCATCACATTGTTCCTGCTGAGGAGAGTGAGTTGAATTTTGACCCAAGAATGAAGAATATTGCTTCAGGATTGTCATGTGTGATGCTAGTGCGCTCTGTGCCTGTTTGCTTATCAGTTTCCAGAGTGCTCTTGCACAGGAGTGGGAGGTCTGGGAACAAACCCGAAGGTTTAGTTGATCAGTTGAGGGCATGATCTTGCAGTTGGATCAGGTGGGCACTAGGACCTAACAGACAATTCCAGGCAGCCAAGCAGAGTAGGGAAGAGAGATTGTGTGGCTTTTTCAAAGCTAATCTAGAAAAAGTGCTGCAGTGTGGGCTCCTCCTCCCTGCTGGTCAGGCCTCAGCCCCTGCCCTGACAGACCCTCATTCCCCTCTCAAAAAATCAGTGGCAAAACTCCCATTGATTTTAACGATGGAAGATTGTCCTGCCCATTTCTGTGATGAAAGGAATATTGGAGTGAGGATTGTTTGTCTCGACATGTTTCTTGAGTGTGGGCTTAGATAATTTGTGTAATAGGTTGTGCTCAGCAAGGAGATAAAATGTGCACAGAGAATCGTTTTTTACTCTGTTTCTTTTTAGTGATTACCAGCAAGCTAATTCAGTTACCGTAATTCTAAAGATTTATATTTGGCGTTCATTTTGTTATAAACTGTCCTAAAGAACTGCTTCTAGTAAATATGGATCAATGTGGTAGTTACAACTAAAAACAGCAGTCAACAATTTAGACAACAAATGTATTCAAACTGGCAGTTTATTATTATTTTCCTTAAAGTGAAAGAGGCCAGGTTGGCAATTCTGAATTCCTCTGTTTCTCACCGAACCAGTACATCAGGGGCATAATGAGCTTCCTCTTGGGCCACTTTCAGACCTCCCCCCGCCCCCATGCATATTCTGGCTGCAAGAGGGAATGCGCAGCCAGGATATGTGTGGTGTGCCGCCGGTCTGAACCCTCCCCCCTGCGTGGCTTTGCCGGCACACATGCAGCGATACAGACCATAAAATCTGCTCTGTATCACTGCAGATGTTTGCTTGGAAAGCTGCACGGGGGGCAGGTCTTTCAGACCGGCTGATCCCCGCATGTATCCTGGCTGAGTATTCCCTCCCGCAGCCAGAATATGCACGGAGGGGGAAGGTCTGAAAGTGACCTCAGTCTCTGCAGCCATTCAGATGTTACTGGAGAATCCTCCACCATTAAAGTCAGTGTGAGTTTTGAACATAAGAAGTGCCATACTTGGTCAGACAAAAGGTCCATCCAGCTCAGCGTCCTGTCTCCAATGGTGGCCACCTTTTGGTAGCTTCAGAGAAGTACACAACAGGTCATAATGGAGTGATCCACTCTTTGCTATCTACTCCAAGCTCCCAACAGTCAGAGGTTACTAGATTTGACTAGGTTGGACTAGATGACCCTTGAGTCCTTTTCAACCCAGCAATTCTATGATTCTATGCTACATCTCTTGATGAACTTGACTAACAGCCATTCATGGACCTATCCTCTAAGAACGTATCCAATAAACCTGTGCAAAATGGGAAGTAGTCATTATTTCTTGGCTGTTGTTAGCTTGGACTATTCTGTTTGGAACTGGCCTTAAAGACCTCCCATAATTCTGTAGTTGGCAGTGGCCTTAGCGGTATACATGTTTTTGTTTCTGTGTGCAGTCCAAGGCTCTGATTCTGCAAACACTTGTATGAGACAAGTATGTTGTCTAACAAGTAGGAGACAAAGTAGTTCTGACAATGATGCTCAAACTATAAGACATATATGAAAGACAGCTCATGCACTAGTGCTTGCAGAAACAGGGCTCAAGATAAATCAGTCAAGCATTGCTTAACGTAGTCTGGCTTCTGACTACTTTTTCGATAACCATCTTCCTCTCTCTATTGCCCACAACAGTATAGGCACTCTGGTAACAAATCGTGAGATTAGTGATGGAATGACTAATGAACCTTTTATTTGTGGCTGTTATTCTTTTGTTCCAAGAACCAAATGTCCATATCAGAGCGGATGTCCGCATACATATTTTTATTTATTTATTTATTTATTTATTTAAAACTTGTATCCCGCACCTCCTGCCCAAAGGCAGCTCGGGGCAGCGAACAACACAAAAAAATTCAACAATAAAACACCCCAAAACAAATCAACAAATTCTAAAACATCACAAAACTCACCCTCCCTCCCAAACCCTACCCCCCACCCACCTCGCCAAAAGCCTGGCGGAATAGCCAGGCCTTAAACAAACGTCGAAACGACAGGAGGGTGGGGGCCTACCAAGCCTCCTCCGGGAGTGAATTCCACAGCACGGGGGGAGCCACCAAAAAAGATCTCACATCAGTGGCCACCCATCTCGCCCGGGAAACCTCCAAAAAGGCCCCCACAGATGATCTCAGGGGTCACATGGGGAGTGAAGCGATCCTGCAGATAGGCAGGGGCCAGGTCATGAAGGGCTTTAAAGGTCAAAACCAGCACCTTGAACCTAGCCGGGTGCTTTATAGGCAGCCAGTGCAGATCCTGGAGCACAGGTGTCATGTGCTCCCTGTTGCCCGCCCCTGTTAGGAGACTGGCCTCGGCATTCTGCACCAGCTGCAGCTTCCGGACCAGCTTCTCGGGCAGCCCCACGTAGAGCGCGTTGCAGTAATCCAGCCTCGAGGTGATGAAGGCATGGATGACAGTGGCGAGGTCATATGTCTAGTTTGTTCCAGCTTGTTTGGTTTGATTCTCTTTCCCTGGCCTGGGTAACTCTTTCAGTTGGAGAGGGAAGTAAGGGATGATTTTGTGAAAGGTGGAGTGAGAGATTGAGGATGGTTCTCATCATTTTGAAAACTTGCAGGTGGATATGGTGGGCAGTAGGGCCGAGTCAGCAATTCCAGTAGAGTAGAGAAGAGAGATCACGTGGTTTTTGCAAAACTAATCTAGAAAGAGTGCTGTAACTCCATTCCTTGTTCCTACCAGTCAGATCTCAGTCCCTACACCGACAGATCCCCATCCCCCTCTCCCAAACCAAACAAACATAATTAAAATGAACCAAACTGAACAATATCTGAAGCAGAACAGGTCGCATGCCTGTTCCAGTGAATTTGGATTGGAGCACCAAAATCTTACGGATAACCATATTTGTGTTGATTATTCCTTTCACCTCTACCTGAGATTCAGACTCTGAAAGGCTGGTGGCAAGGTGTGTCATCTGTGGAGGTTCTAAGATATGGAAATTTGATTTTCTCATTAGTCCATGAGAGTGGACTGGATGACTTGACCTTCAGGGCACACTTCCAAGCTTGTATGTGTTAGCATGGATGGGACTTCTCTCATGTCTTAATGACTAGATTGGGATAGCGTCCCTTGAGTTTCTGAAAATGAGGGTGGTGGTTGTAATGAATTTGGGAATGGTTACGTTGCTACCAGTTGAAACATAGGCCACTTTCAAACATCCGCCCCACCACCCCGGCACGCATATTCTGGCTGCGGGAGAGAATGCGCAGTCAGGATATGTGTGGGGATCGGCTGGTCTGAAAGCCCCCCTGCGCAGCTTTGCTGGCAGATGCACACAGGGATGCAGAGCTCGATTCTTGCTCTGCATCCCTGCACGTGTCTGCTGACAAAGCCACGTGCGCCAGAGGTTACGGGGGGGAGGGCGCTTTCAGACCGGCTGTGTATATCCTGGCTGCACATTCCCTCTCGCAGCCAGAATATGTGCCGGGGGAGAGGGGGATGTCTGAAAGTGGCCTTTGTCTGTAGTTTGCTAATTATTTTTTTTTTTTTTAACATTGCACATTTATCCAGAAGCTTGTGTCATGACTACGGCCCGTTTCACACAGACACTCTACCTCTAATAAAAGGGGTGTTACATTTTATTATACATGTAGCAGGGCTGTAGGTGTGCTTTATGGGTACCCTGCAGCATGTATAATAAAATTTAACACCTATTTTATCAGTGGTAGAGTGTCTGTGTGAAAAGGGCCTAGATTTCTGATGAAGTACAAATGCACTATAAATAAATATATTTCACATATACATTTTTTTTTATATGTAATAAAGAATGGATGCCAGTACTAGCACACTGAAACATTGAGAATTCAGATCATTCAGAATGCACAAATGTTGCTGGCCAGGGTCGGGTGGTCAACGCCTCCCTGCAGGAGGGCAGAGTGCCGAGCTGCCTCAAGGAGGCGGTGGTGCGGCCTCTGCTCAAGAAACCATCGCTTGATGCTGACTCCCCTGCCAGCTATCGGCCTGTCTCTAACCTTCCCTTTTTAGGGAAGACGGCTGCGTGACCTGGGGGGTCTGGATGGGACTGTTCTGGAATGATTCCGTTCATTCTTCTCGGGGAGAAGCCAGCGGATGGTGCTGGGGGAGGAGACATCTTGCCCCCACGCCTTATCATGTGGCGTTCCGCAGGGTTCCATTCTGACTCCATTATTGTTTAATGTATATATGCAGCCCTTGGGGGAGGTTGTGAGAGGGTTCGGGGTGCGATGTCACCAATATGCTGATGATACTCAGCTGTACCTCTCTTTTTCAACTGACCCAGGTCCTGCTGTCTTGTTGCTATCCCAGTGTTTGGAGGCCGTGGCTGAATGGATATGGCAGAGCAGACTGAAGCTCAACCCCGATAAGATGGAGGTGATGTTGGTGGGGAGAGCGAGGGAGGTAGTGGCCCCCGATTGCAGGGGTTCGCCCTCCTATGGCGCAGCAGGTCTGGAGTCTGGGGGTGATATTGGACGCGGATCTCCGCCTGGAGCGGCAGGTGGAGGCAGTCGCAAAGGCTGCTTTCCGCCACTTGCATATGGTGCAGAGGCTGCGTCCGTTCGTCTCCGGCCCGGACCTGGCCTCCCTCATCCATGCCTTCTTCACCTCGAGGCTGGACTGCTGCAACACGCTCTACGTGGGGCTTCCCTTGTTTCTGGTTCGGAGGCTGCAGCTAGTGCAGAATGCGGTGGCCCG
>QEPC01012468.1:2819174-2850012 GCA_003113815.1 Sphenodon punctatus | reverse complement strand
CGGCGAAGTTGTAAAACCTGGCTGTTCGCCCAGGCCTTTGGGGAGGGGGGGAGGGGAAGTTAGTGAGTTTTTATCTCCCCTACCCTATTTATTGTTTTAATATTTTCCCGGGCCCTGTTTTAATACCTTATATTGTATTTCTGATGTATTTAAAATTGTTTTATATGTATTTTATATATATTTTTATTGTTGGAAGCCACCCCGAGCTCTTCTCAGGAGGGGCGGGGTATAAATCTAGAAAATAAATAAATAAATAAATAAAATACTGAGACCTCCCGTGTGGGGTCTCGCAGGGTTCTGTCTTGTCCCCTCTCCTGTTCAACATGTATATGCAGCCGCTGGGTGAGGTGATCAGCGGGTATGGGGTGAGATGTCATCAGTATGCGGATGACACCCAACTGTACCTCTCATTTTCAACTGACCCAGGCCCGGCTGTCTCGGTGCTTACCCAGTATTTGGCAGCTGTGGGGGACTGAATGAGGGCTAATTGACCGCAACTGAATCCTGACAAGACAGAGGTGATGTTAGTGGGCAAGTCAGTGGATGTAACGGCCCCCTCGATTGACGGAATCTGTCCTCCACTGACTTCCCAGGTGCTGAACCTGGGAGTGCTCCTCGATGCACAGCTCCGCCTGGATCTCCAGGTGGAGACCGTGGCGAGGAGTGCCTTCCGCCAGTTACATCTGGTGTGGCGACTTTAGCCGCTGATTTCAGTTCCGGACCTGGCCACGATCATCCATGCTTTTATTACCTCTCGGTTAGACTACTGTAACGCGCTCTACGTGGGGCTACCTATGGTGACGGCACGGAAGCTGCAACTGGTGCAGAATGCGGAGACCCGGCTCTTGGTGGGGCTGGGTCGCCGGGAGCATATTACACCAGTGCCCCGGTCTCTGCACTGGCTGCCAATAGTCTTGTGGGCCCGATTCACAGTGTTGATTTTGACCTATAAAGCCCTACACGGCCTGGGCCCTGCCTACTTGCGAGATCGCCTCACTCCCCGGGTTCCAGACCGACCCCTGCCGTCGCCTGGGGGCACCATATTGGAGGTCCCTTGGCTTTCCCGGGGGGGCATTCAGGATAGGGCATTCTTGGTGGCCGTGTCGCGCCTCTGGAATTCCTTCCCGGTGGGGGCTCATCTGGCCCCGAACCTCCCGACCTTTCGTAGAAATTGTAAGACCTGGCTGTTCCATCAGGCGTTTGGCGAGGGAGAGGGGTGATGGGTTGGATGGGGGGGAGATTTGGGAGGGGGTCAGGGGGTTTCTATGTTTTTATTATTGTTATCCTATTGGGGGATATATTTTAATTGTTACTGTATTATTTATTACTGTTGTTAGCCACCCCGGGCTGCCTGTGGCAGGAGGGGCGGGATATAAATTTGTTAAATAAATAAATAAAACATTTCCCCCCCCTTGACAAAAAACAAGTTGAAATGGACTAACTGTACTTATAGTTTCCATCTCTTCGTCCCCTAGCTCCTCAACCAAAGTAGTTTTTAAAACTAAAAAGTGCACATTTATTTCAGTATTAATGATTGTTTTACAGGTAATAGGATGTGTTGGAGAGTCTTTTTTTTTCTTTTTCTTTTTTTCTTTTTGCAAACAGTTCTCAGCCTTTTGTATTGTTTTAGCACATTAGTAATTTGAGAGAGTTTGGTTCTGGTGTTGGTTCGAAGTGTAAGAAAAGGCAGCAAAGTCATTCAGCTGAATCTCAAAACATCTGTTGATCAGAGTATTCAAGCATAAGTATGAGAGAGTATGTGGCTTAAAAGCAGGAAATAGAGCTCTGCATCCCTGCGCATGTTTACCGGCAAAGCCACGTGGGAGGGGGGCTTTCAGACCGGCCAATCCCCGCACATATCCTGGCTGCGTATCCCCCCTGCAGCCAGAATATGCGCGGGGTGGGGGTGGGAATGTCTGAAAGTGGCCATAGTTGTTTCATTTGTTTATAATGGTAATGCCCATGGTATTCTGTATGATTTAGTTCCTCTTTTTCTCTGTTTCTGTCAGGGGTGGGGAACCTCTGTCTCCTGGACCAAATCCAGTCTGTGGTTGTGTTTAATTTGGCCCTTTTCCAATTTCTGGAGCTGGTCTTTGAATCCAGTCCGTACCCTCAAGCACTCAAGGGGGAGGGAGTGGAGATGAGGGCATCTGGACTCTGCCCTTCTTTCCCCCATCCTGTGTACACCTCCTGCTCCCAGTTTCTCTGTGGCTGACAAAGCTTGTGCTAATATTGATTTCTACAGTGAATTGATGCTTAATGTATTATTTTCAAACTTTAGAATGATAAAAATTTTTATGAAAACAGAAATCTAATAAGCAGAAGTCATACAATGTCTCTGTCAAATATTTTTCTGTAAAATTCTTTTTGTAGGCTACTGATTAGACATTTCTTGTTTAAGAAATGTAGCCAGTAGACACCTCTAAAAATGTCCAGTTTTCCAAAAGAATACCTTCACAAAGTTTAACAAAAGGCAACAGAGAGTCCCCAAGTCAGAAATCAATAATGTGCCAGTTATATCTAGTATGTGTTTGTTTGGAAGGAAAATTGCAAATGGTGAATTTCTAGGAACTGGTAGAGGTTTTCCATACCACTTTATAGGTTTAAAACAATGCCGGAGTCCTGCAGGAAGGAACCCATCCCTGGTTTATGTAATGCCACAGTATGACAACATATCAATCTTATATATAAGCCAAAGAGTGTCTACCTACATAGATAGACACTACTGTTCAAAAATAACCAGCCATGTCCAGGCCATAGGTCTCCAGTAGAACCAACCAAAGGCTTCTAATCATAGATCAAGTTTTTATTATTGAATGTTTTTAAAAGCTTTGACTTGAAGATTGCAATTTACAAGTACAAAGAAGAGGAAGAAAGGAAAACCAATTGAGCAAGCAAAGAAGAGCTAGTTAAGACTATACCCATGTTTGTGTTTATGTAAAACTAAGCTTCTGGTCTGAGAAACATCATCTGTCCTGCAGTTGAACTTACACAGGTGAACCCTTTCTGTAGCAGGTAGCAGTCCCGAGTGGCTGCTGCCCCTTTAAGAGGGCTGAGCCTGAGCACCAAAAGGAGTGAAACTGGTCCTGGGTGTGGCAGAGCCAGCCCTGAGGGCATGCACCAGCCTGTGAAGGAAACAGGCTGAGAAACCCTGACACAGAGTGGGTAGGATGCTGGCCCTTTAAGGGTCAGGCGTGTAAGCCTGGCCACACCCACTCTGCCTGTATAAGAGGAGGTTGAGGAGGAACTCACTCTCTATCTGGAAACCAAGGAAGCAACATCTTCTAGGAAGAAGCCTGTTTCCATGCTGTGGCTCTGAAGGCTAGGAGAACTAGAGAACGATCAGAGTGGACCCAGGTACTGGGGAAGGCTGGACCCAGGAAGGGGCCTTCTGCCTGGGGAAGGCTTACTGTGAGCCAGGGGCCTGGCTACTATGGGCTTCGGAGGATTGATGTTTCTGTTGTTCCTGGCCTGGGCCTGCAGGGGGAAGGCGACTGAGCTGACAGCCCAGGGATACAGTAGAACTGTCTGGGGAAAATAAAGACTTTGAAGCGAATTTGCCTCTGTGACTTGTGCAGTGTTGGGGTTTGCTGTCATGCAGAAACCTTTTTTGGGGAATACAGGCAGGGTGAGGGCTGAATAGGCGTGCCAATGGGGTTTGCTAATTCCCCTATTGATACCCCAGTACCGCCGTCTGGCCCTGGAAAGACTCCCTGCTACACCTGCCTTTTGTAAGGCATTCCATTGGAGCCAGTAGGATTCCATATTGAAGAATGTACCTATATGGATTTGCCACAGTAGCAAGACCCATTATTGTATTTTTGCAATTAAGTATTGGATTTAGAAGCATACTGAAAGGAAAGAAAGTTCTGCTGACGAATGCCTGACTAGCTCTTATTACAAGCAAGGGCTGTTGAGGGTGGAATGCCGCTCTTTAAGCTGAAGGGAAACAACGCAGTAATAATAAACAGCACATCAGGGGGTAAAAATTTAACCTTTGATTCTGTTGATGTCTTGAGTCTCTTCCCTATCTCCCCAAAACATGCTCTGGCTGTAAGATGTTGAGCTGTTAGATGTTTTTGCATTCAGCAGCCATTTACATAAATAGCAGAGGCTGGTTTTAAAGTCAGTCGCCTCTACAAATGCAGATTATTTTGTAACTAGAACGAAGTAGACCAGGAGTTCACGACCAATCCAAATCCAGAAGTTACTTTTAAAAGCACATTCAATTGCCTGGGCATGGAGTGATCTTGAGGTCTAGCTTCCGCTGTAGTTATCCCTGGAGCCATGTTTCTTCCTTGCCTGGTATCTTAGAACAAGAGGTTTGGGGTTTTGTTTTTTTTCCAGGTGTTGGTCTGTCTGTTTATAGTGTCTGGTTGCTTTAAGCAAGGGTCTTCTGACTACTGCTTCTTTCTCCAGTATTTAACTTCTGTAGTGTTTTTGTTTGTGATTGGATGTTTGCCCCTATGAACAGAAACTTGGGATTCTTGTGGTATTTCACCCATCCAGTATGCAGGCTGGGGAAGGTTTATTTGTTTAACTTTTTATCCTGCCCTTCCCCAAAGGCTCAGGGTGGCTAACAATATGTATAAAACCTAAACATCCATACAAGCAAAATGCAAAACCACCCAAAACCTCCAACCATCCTATAGCCCCCCCCCCCCCCAAACACCCAACAACACCTTTCCATATCTCACTCCAGCCCCCCTCACAACCCTACCCCAAACCACCCAGCAAGCCCCTTATCCCTGCCCGTCAAACACCTTTACAAAGAGAAAAGTCTTACACCGCCTCTGGAAGATGTTCAAGCTCAGACTCAACCGAATCTCTGGGGGAAGGGAGTTCCAGGGCACTGGGGCAGCAACTGAGAATTATGAAGCCAGAATTATGCAGCTGGAAACTCTGCATAGTCCCATGGCAAACTGTGTCAGAATTTGGTTAAAGTTCTTATTGAGGTAATGATTCGCTATCACACTCACAGGAGTGATGTGCCCATAAAAACCTCTCCTGCTTTGTGATTGGCTAGTGTGGCCTGTGCTCTCTGCAGTCCTGGCTGCTGAGATTCAAAGGAGCAGCTACAGTTTAGCTGCTGAGACTCGGGTGCTGCTGTGTAGTAAGACATAGGACCATTAAGGTAGTGCAGGGTCCAGGCCAACTGACAAGACTTGCTCCTGAGCCACAGTTTGCCCATTCCTGGTCTATCAGATCTATTTCTCTGGTCTAGCCTTAGGTCGCAGTGGTGTAGGTAGTTGGGCACCTGCTCAGTCTCCTCACGGGCATGGAAACCTGAGAGTAGGTCAGGGTGTAAGAAAGGGCTACAGAGGCCCTTTTGGTCTTCTAATAGTTTATGGGCTTCCACAAGCAATACATTTACATAGAAGAGAATAAAAAACATATTTTTTTTCTGAGCAAGTGAAGCCATGTACGGTCTGTGAAAGTTACAGCATGGGGATTATTCCGAGTTGTGCTTCACGTGCATGAAGAATGCGACAAGCCAGTGATTTTGATTTGCACGGTGACAGAGGGAATGATTGAGGGGGAGGGGAGAGCCTCTCCTTTTGGTTCCCTCATGAAGTGTATGTTTTTAGAGAGCCTCTCATATCTGCAGAAAACTTTGGGCACATGTTTTTGAAGAATCAATGTGGTGAGTGGCAACACATCAAGGTTCAGGGGGTTTATTATTAAGCAGTTACCTAGCACAGGGGTGAGGGACCTCTGATGTGTGTGTGCTCACCAGACAGCTGCCGGAGGTTCCCCCTATTTAGAGTTGCTGCTCTCTGCATCCTGCCAGACAACTGTGGAGTGGTTTGGGGCTAGTAACCATGTCCCCCCTAACATAGGAGGTCACACCCTCTTATGTAGGGGTTGCATTTCACACACACACACACCCCCTCAGCATTACACTCCAGTCCATGGACCCTGCGGGATGGTGGTCCAACCCCCTGGGGGAGTAGGAGAAGATTTCCCACCCCCGCTGTAATACTTTCAATGTTCCAAGTGCTTTACAAAATCTTTTATCTAGTTCACCCTCACAACCCATTGTCATTCGCATTCTCATTTTACCAATTGGTTGGTGGTGACTATAGTTGTTTTATGAGGGTTTGGTTCATTATATTTATTTATTTATTTTGTTATGGGATGGTGATTTTTTCCCCCCAGTGATTATATGGTGTTTTTCTGTTGTAAGCCACTCTAAACCTCAAGGGAAAAGGGGTAGGGTATAAATTAAAAATGAAATGGAAGTTTTCCTCCCACTTGATGTCAGTGCCCTGTAGATGACATCACAGTTAGTTGCTGAGGAGATGATTATGACATCACAAAGAGAAGGTTCTGATTTCAAGTGTAATGAGGGGCAAGCGAAGACTCTTCAAAAAAAGATCAGGCTCTTCAGAACTCAGGGCTGTTCTTTTGTTCATTTTTTATTGTTTCATGACAAATAATCCTCAATAAATTAGAACCTGTAAGATTTTTTTAAAAATCAAATTAGAAAATCTGACACCTAGAAACTTCTAAAAAGAAGTTGGGGTTTTCCATGTGGTATCTGTGGTTCATTAAAGCCCCAGCAGAGTCTAAACCTATCCTTGTTAAAATGAGCTCGTTCCTTTGCAGGCTGACCAACAGCAACATCAAAACTGCACCTTCCTAAAGAGCCTTCTGGAAGAGCTACTGTAGGGAAAGGAGACCGAAATCATCAGACTTAAAACTGGGGAATTATATTTTGCCTACTTAAAATTCTCTTCCCACTGCTGTTTTGGTTGCATCTGATAGCTGTTTGTAGGTTTCTGATCCTGAACCTTTGCCTTGACTTTAATAAGAGCAGGATCTGGCCCTTCGGCTGTTGTATAACATTGCAGTGTTCTGTTAAGCAGCTGTGATTTTACTTCAAATGCATCCCATTGATAGAAGGTGTAATATTTCTATATTGTATGGTAGAGATCTACTGTATCTACAGAGGTAGAGAGATCAGTATATTGTTCACACAATAACAAAAGACTAAGATCACTACATCTAAAGAGAGAGAGACTTAAGCAAAGTGTAATTCCTCCTCCAGGAATGGCATGTATTTTAGTCCTTTCTGTTTATAAATCACGGTGGGATGCTGTAAGAGGAATAGGCATTATCTATTGGTGCTGTTGCAATGGAAATTTATGGAAGACTGAAAAAGTATAGTACTTAAAGAATTTAGCAGTTCTGGGAAACTCAGGATATGGTAGGCATGGGGAAGCTTTGTCCTTCTAGGGGCCACTTTGGGAATTAGTACAAGCTCCAAGGGCTGCATAGAATCTGGGGGTGGGGGCACTTAAGGGATGTGCTTAGGAAGAGGAGGATCCAGATTATGGTTCTGTGCCATGGATCTGTCCCCTACCGTTATGTGCCTGCCCTCATCTCTGCTCCTTCACCCTGAGCTCAGACGTTCAGTACTTGGGGGTAGAGACAGGATCTAGGGGCCAGATCCAGGCCTCCTGGAGCAGTTCTCCCATGCTGCCCAGATGAACCATATTGTCAATTTCATGTCAGCTGCACCCCCAACCCCCGTTGTGCTGCACAGCTTTAGCACTGCTTGGGCTCCCTGTAACTCCCTCTCAGTTCTCCGCTGGCCTCCCTCATTGGCCCAAGGGCCCACCTACTACCCCACAGGTGTCTGGTAGATACATCTGTGCCCTCAGCTCTTCTGGCAGCCCTCCACCCCCCTCACCCCTGATCTTTAAAGGCGCTCTGATCTTCATCCCCTGTGGATCTTAAAGGGACAGGGGGCCATTCAGGCCACCTTGTCACAGGGGTTCACAGCCAGGGAAGGCTTTTCCTCTGGCTGTGACCCCCTCTTCCATCAGAAGCAGTGCTCATTCATCTGTGAAGCTGCTGCAGGAGGAGAGAGTGGAGGTGTAGGAAGAACTTTCATCTCTTGCAGCTGCTTCATAGCTAATTGTTGTGTAGCAGCTGTGCTAGGTGTGACTGTGGTGCTGGCGGACCTGGATGTGGGCAGAGCTGCAGGCGAACCTAACAGATGCATGGGCGTGCATTAGCATGTGCTGTCCCATGATGTCCTTGGATGATGCCATGAATGGGGACTGCGTGGGGAGTGTGGACTAACTTCTGGTGAACACCTGATAGTTGGGCAGGCAAACACCTGGTGGGTACTAATACAGGCTATTGTCTTGTTTGAAAACACACAATGTCTTCTGTACAAAAAAGTACATACAGCAAAGGAGGGGAGCCTCATGCCCATACTAGGCTTTTAATTGGCCCCTTTCCAGTTCCTGAATCCAGCCCTTATCCTCAAGTGCTGAAGGGACTTCTTTAGGGGAAGGTGGCAGGGGTGAGAGTGTGTGCTTGAGGGTATGGGCTGGATACGTGAGCTGTTCTTATGAATGAAACCTGGTTTTATATTAATACCTATGTTGTCCTGCCATGAAGAAAGGAAGTTAGAAGGGAGCTAGGCCTGAAGACTACGAACGGCATTATGAAGAGAGCAGACTGTGACTATTAAAAATTGCTATGAAGGAATGGTGAGTGAGAGAGAGGAGGCCAGGGATTGCCCTGTTTCCAGCATTAATAAAAGACTGGCTGGTTATTTCCCACATCAGCATACCAAAGAACATCCTGCCATCCATGGACGATTGAGTACCCTAGTCCCAACCAGGACAAGCCAATAGCAAGACTGTTGTGGCACAACAACCGTCGGAGCCAGGAGCTACCACAATTGGTAAGTGTCCTGCCATCCAGGAGACACCCAGAATCATTTGTTCCTGATGAGGGCCATCTCAGGGTCAGGAAAGAATAATGTGTCCGGATAAGATGCTAATGTGCTCAGAAGACTGGGAGCTGGGAGGCTCATCCCTTCTCAAGATGACAACCCTTATTGTGCACCAAAAGAACAGTTGCTCAACATGACTGAGCAGTTCCCATTTGTTTGCATGGCCCAAGAACTGTATATAAAGCCAACCAGAACCGGCATACTTTGGCTTACAGCTTGGTGCCACTTATAGTGAGCACCGTGGTCTTTGTCCCGTCCTCATCGCTCTCAAGGAATCACGCTCTCCTTTCCTGCATCAGCTGGGCTCTCCTTCTGGGACCAGCCTGCTATCTGCCTTCTACCATCTGGATGCAAAAGATACCCTGTCATGTATTGAGTTTACTAGTCTTTAAGTGCTGCCAAGATCGGGAACCATTTATATGAACTGTCTTGTTGCTTTATACAATGAATACATTTACTGCACTGATAACGATCAGTGAGCCCTGCTAATGATTAATTCTAATCCTAAATTGGCTAGGCTAAAGTATATTAGTGGGATTGGAATTATTTTGTAACCTTTCATGCTCCTCTCCATTATACCCCAAGTGCCCACTCAACCATGTATTGTCTCAGCATGTCTTCTCTCCTCTCTCTTTACCACAGCCTTCCCTTTTTGCAACCCCTTACATCCTACAAATTTCTCATACAGCTAGTTTCTCAGAGATTGTAAGCTCTCGGGCAGGAACCGTGCCTATCTTATTCTCTGTAAAGTGCCAGGTACATCGCTGGCGCTATATAAAAGCTTATAATAATAATTCATGTTTTCTGGCACTGAAATCAATTGGACTCCAAGGATTAAACACTGCAGCAGGTTGGGTAGACCCAATGTGTGCATTGCCCTGACCCTACCCCCCTCTGGGCAGTGTGTCCTGGCAGTTGAGTGGTCTGAGTCTGGCAACCGAGTCAGGAGGACCTGAGGCTGAGTTATGCTTGGAGCTGACCAGGGTTCTGAAGCTCTACAGGTAGTGATGAAACAAATAATGATTGTATTACTCAAAGGTATTGTTCTTTTGTTTGGCTCGGCAGCCAATTGTCTACATTGGAGCGGATGTCTGGTTCAGTTTTGTTCCAGTTCTTTTGGCCTCTTTTGTTGTTTGGAACTGGACCGAACCAAACCAAATTGACCATTGAACCAAACTGTCTACTGAACCAATGATAAATTGAATGGTTCTGAAAATGGAACAGGTCACATAGCCAACCAAGGAAATTCAGATCAGAGCACATAAATCTGATGGATAATACCTTTGTATCGGATATTCCTTTCACCTCTATCTGCAGGGTGTTTTTATGGGGGGTGGGGTTGCTGACTGGTAATGACTGGGACTTTGGAGAACGGTTTGTTCTGCCTTCTATTTTTTATTTTACAGACGGTTTGTTTACATGTGGACAGTAAAAGAGCCCAAAGAAAGGGTTTCAAGAGTCCTTTGAACCCTGGCGTTCTAATTTTTACCTGCTTGGGCACAGTCTGCTTCCCCCCGCCCAGTCCACAAGTACAAATATGAGAATTTTGGTAGGTCAACATCTTCCCGTCATTTTGGGTGTGGACCCCTGAGCATTTTGCCAGTAAATTCTTCAGACAAAAAGAAGGTCCGCAGTTTGCTGTACATCAGTTGATTTCCGTAGTTTTAAGATCTGTCATGGGGTTGGGGTCCACTACCCACTTTTCTGAGTTGGTTGACTCAGTTTCCCTCACTTGCAGCCCGTCAGAATCAGTTCTCTCTAGCTGATTCAGTCCTGCAAAGGGGACAACACTTTTGTCACCCAAGCTCCAGAGACTTCCCGCTCACAGACTCTTTTCTCTCTGGGTTGGCAAGTGCTTGAGGGCACAAGATACTCAGACTGTTTCCCAGCGTGAGACGACAGAAAACACTTCTCAGTAAAGAAGTAAGTTTGATTACATAAACAAAGATAGTTTGAATGCAGAGTGGCAATTAAAACAAAAGTAAATAATGCAATCCTAGTCTGTACCGAGAAGGTCCCTAGTTAAGATCTTACCCTACAGAAAGTCCATGCGCTTGAATCCATTTCTCAGCCAGATGTAGTGAGGCTGGGCTTTGAGTCCTTACGCTGGTTAGAAGCAAAGTCTTTTCTCTCAATACATTGCTTCAACAGGCTAGCTGACAGGCACCTGCCTTCCAGCTATATTCTGAGACTCAGCGAGTCCTAGGTTGAGTGAGTCCCCAACTGACACTGACACTATGGGTCTGAATGTCCCTTCTAAGTCTTGGGGGTGGGGGGTGACCCTAGTTTCTTCTCAAGTCTTCCAGAAAGCCCTTTTTGTTTTCCCCTCTTCTCTCCTGAACCTGTGGGCTCACTCACATATGCAGTTTCCTTTCATTTGCATTCTTACAAAGGCTGTTAGAGACATTCACACCTTCTGGAAATACCTCTGTTTACATATCAATGCCCTTGGGGGGTTGTGCTGCTCCTATTTTGCAATGTCTCCTCTTTAGCAATGTTACAGTAATGGTTTAACATTTCTCAGCTTGGCATCATTGTCACAGATTGGTTTCTGTAACTTAATAGTACATGTTACAAACTGGTTTCTATAAATTAACAATGCATGTATGTTCCCTCTGGTCATGTGTGACCCTATGTTCTTTTGTGACAAGATCACTATGTGTTGTACATTTATATGCATTGATTCAGATTCATTCCTGGCTTAACTCTATTAAAGCCAGTGGAGCTATGTTAAGGATTAATATCATCCATTGTTTGATTGTAATACACTTGATTATAAATGTGATAGCTAAACCCAATCCTGTTGATATGATAAAGACATAATAATAAGGTCCAGAAAGGTAGATAAGTGACTTGTTCTAAGTCATGCGTTGCCTGAATTTTGGAGATGCTGAGCACCTACACCAGGGATGGGGAGCCTGTGCCCCTTAAGTCAAATGAAGATTGTAGCTATTTTTTAGTTGGTTCCTTTTCAATTTCTGGATTTATCCCAACCCTCAAGTCACGAGAGACTGAGCTATGGGGAAAAGAGCAAAAATGCAGACATGCACTCAAGAACATGGGATAGATTGATGGTGCAGATCAGTGATCTGGACACTCCCCTTCTTCCCCCCATTCTAAGCACACCCTTAAGCCCCCCCCCCAAATTCCTGTCCAGTCCACAGAGCTTGTGCTAATTTTCAAGGTGGTCTGCAGGAGGGGGGAAAGTTCCTTTCCCCTGAACTGTAGCTTCTACTGACGTTCATAGTAGATGTAGATTCTTGAAAACCAGGCCCATTTGGAGCTAGTGGCAAACTCAGGAACAGATCCTAGGGAACGGAGTTCCACAAAACCAGGACAGTAACTGAGAACCCCATCCTATGGATGAGGGTAACGGATGGAACCTGCTAGAGGGTGCTTCTGGCCAACCGTAGGGGCTGCAATGTGACCTGGTAGGACAGGCAGTCTTTCAGATATATGGGACCCAGACTGTTTAAGGCTTTAAAGGTCAATATGGCCTCCATCCCTTGCTTTAGCCATCTGGCTCCACGCCCCCCTCCATTTTTGTTAATGCACACTTGTGCTACTCTTATTGCTGCATCAGCCAGAAAATACTCTTTACAAAAATGCTTGTTCCAAGCAGCTGCAGAAGGATTAATTAGCTTTCCCTCACCACACATCCCTCCACGGACCCTTTCCTGTCAGGAAGGAAATCAGCAGAGACGTTCCGCTGATGTAGGGATGGAGACAAGCTGTGGTCTGTGAGGATCCTTTAGGCCATTTTGGCTTTCCTTTTACTGTCTTGCCTTTCTGTTTTCATCACTCTGCCTTCTTTAGAGCAGGTCCCTCTTTTCCAGCATTCTGCCTTCATTGTTCTAAATTGCAAAGGTGCTACTGACATGGATCCTTGCTCTCAGCAGACCCCCTTCAGTTTCAAATGAGCTGAGGCAGCTAGCGGGAACAAATGGACCAGTATGTTTTCCGAGTCTTCTGTTTTTAGCAGCTGCCTATCTTGTGCCTTTTTTCTCCCTTCCCTTCAAAAGGAGGAAATTTGCTGACCTGCACTTGCAGCATCTTCATCAATCTTTTTTTTTTCCCCGGGGGCATCGTTGTTTCTAGAGACTGGCCTCCATCCTAAACACAGTTGCTCATGAGTAAGTCTCATTGTAATCAATGGTGATTACTCCTGCACAAGTATGTTTAGGACTGAGCCCATTGAAGATGGAGTTTTCTTGTCAGTTGTGTGTATAACTTTTAGATCAGATTCCTAGACAGTTGGAGAAAGTGAAGCCAGTCAGTTGGGCAAGAAATGCAGGATATTCTTTACCCCTCCAAAAATGTTCACATCAGAAAGTTTCAGAATAGGGAGATAAGAAGGATGCTGCATTACAGTCAAAGTTTGGAGCTCGGAGGACTTACGTGTATTGTGGGGGTGCGTAGGAATTCTGCTGAAAAGTCAGGACTCCACGTGGTACATGCTGAACAAAAAACCCTTGCCCCAAGGAGCGCATCATCTAACAACTTGTTCATTGGAGCAATTTTTTGAGGCAAGTACCTCCTACCTCACTTTAACCTGCCCTTTCTTACAGTGTGAAAGGGTGTTAAAACTAGGTGAAATGAGAGGTAGTTACCTTGACAAAGGTGTGGGGAAGAGAGAGACCTCCACCTGGTAGCTTTTATCATCTGAACTCGAGGGAGGAAACTACATTCTTGCCACCTCATTTAAAGCCATCCTCCCCATCGTTCTGCCTTTTGTTTTCTTATTTGCCCTATGCAATTCAGAAATAATTGGGGGGGAAATTGCACAGGAAACTACTGAGGGAATTCAGAGAGAAGAAGTAATTTAACTCTTGCTTCCTCCTTGTAGGAACAGGAGGTGGAAGGAGATTAGTTTTGCTGCAGAGTAACTACCCTGCCTAGGGAGTGTTTATGGGAACAAACCCTGATTACAAGATAAGAGATCAAAGAGCAGTGGTGGAAAGGGCCCAGTGGAGCCACTTAAGTTGAAGCCGGTACTTTTACTCCACCAACACTGGAGAGGCTCCATCTCCGGCTTCATACGTCTTGGTTTTAACAGTGTCTTCTGCAAAATAGGGGGAAACAAATAGTTAAAACAATGGTGTATAACTGAATGGGGTCGTCATGGAAGTCAGACTGACATGAGAACTCGGAGCAAGGAGACACACAATCTAGCTGAATGGAGTGAGGCGTATACCGTAGGCAGAGTTATGGTACTGGCACTGGTGAGAGTATGCAAGCTTTTGGGCTACATGGGGCCTTTCATTAAGCATGAAAGAAGTAACATCCCTGAGGAATGACCCTGTGTGGTTCAAAAGCTTGCAGACTCTTGTGAAGAGAAGTAGGCTCCATAAAAGAGATCATCTGAACTGCTTTGTCTGCATCTCTTGCATTTGGGACCAACACGGCAACCACGCTAAGTGACAAATCGTGGAAGAGAGAGTGTGGTTGCCGTGTCGGTCCCAAATATAGGCAGTAGAAACAAAATAGTGTGGAGGTAGGTTTTATTGAACCAACTCAAGTTGGTGGAGGTGCACAAGTCTTTGGACCTCGCAGGGACTTTTGTCAGGCAGGTCACGGTCAGGAGTTTCTGCAGCTTCCTGACAAAGGACCAAGTGAGGTCCGAAAGCTTGCAACCCTCCACCAACTGGAGTTGGTCCAATAAAAAATATCTCTGTGCTATTTTGTCTTTAAATCATGGAAGGACATTGTGAGTGGAGGGTGAGCTACAGTCCAGAGTCAGGATGAGGGTGAATGTATTGGATGGAGCATACGTGACCTTCTTTCGTTAGATTATTTTTTATCCTTTCTGTTTTGCTTCTAACCAGGAAATGCTTGAATTGTGTGGTAGAGGGCTGGTAGTTTCCTTCAGTTTTCCCTTGTATCCTGTTCCTCCTTCAAAGACTTGGTCCTGTGCTGACTCTGCTCTCTGGCTGCGGATAACTGCCCCAGCTCCCTGTAGAGCCCATCAATGCTGCACCTGCCTTGGCGGGAGGAGGCTGTATGAGAACAGCATGAGTCCCTTATGTTTTCCCCACTCTTAGCGGCGTGTGCACAGTGTCTCTCTGCAGTACACCCACCTGCTGCCAACCCAAGGAGGGAGGTGCCAAGCTGAGGAAGAAATGCTAGTTTAAAAATGAAATACAGCAAGGCTTTGTCCTCCTTCCGGGGTTAACTGCACACAAGAGGCTTTGCAAAATGGACTGAGGGGAAACTCAGTAGTTATTTAATTCTCCTGCATATCTTGCACTGTGAAGACAGGAATTTTCCCACCAGCTGCTGCAGCTAAACCCAAGCAGGTTCCCACAGGAGATGTCTGCTTCATAATTCACGATGCAAACAGTCAGGGCAGAAAACCAGTCCCTGACCTGGAACCCCTTGCAAGTATTCACCATAAAAAAGGTGGGGAATCACAGTTGAAAGCAACCTGCAATAAAGGGAATCTGATTTTAGTACAAGCTTCTCTTTATTGCTGACTGCTGCAGTGCACTGTGACTCACCAGGAATTATTTTAGATTGCAGGAAACTTGTGGTGTTTTTAAGTTTATAGCTCAGAATGCATTTGGTCATGTTCCCATCACATTAAATAGCAAAGCTGCCACCTGAGAGTGGGAGCAGGATCAGATTCAATAGGACTTGCATAGTGCCCAGCTAAGCAGCATAACAGACTGGGAAAGATGAACTCTGAGCTTTCCTGGCATCTGTGATGCATTTTGGCTTTGTGTTGGCAGAAAATTCAACATGGAATCTGTGTTTCACTCTTGTGCTAAGTTTTTATTTATTTATTATTATTTTTCTAAAAGAAGCTGATGAAGGAATTTTCTAAAAGGCCTTGGCACCATTTCATGCCAAACAAATCCCACAGAACCCCGCTTGCTCTCAGGATGGTTTTTTGAGCAACATTACGTCCCAGTCCATCCAGGTCATGGATGGACTTGCAGGACTGGGGCCCCAAACAGGGCTGGAGAGCTGACAAGGTGGGGAAATAGGTAAAGGCAGGCTCAGATGGGTAAAAACAGATGTGTGGCCCATTCTAGTAGGATGTGGCCCAGACCTCACCTACATGTATGTGCAGGCACCGCCAGATATTGGCCTGGGATTGTTCCAGGCTGTGTCAGCAGCTAGTCTGGGCTCTGTCCTCGGGGAAACCCTCTGAAGTCACAGTCTCGGCTAAGGCCCACCTGACTGGAGCAAAGTGGGCCACAGTGGGCTATCGCATATGTTTTGGCCCGCCATGACCCAGCCTGGATCACAGCCTGCCATGGCCATCTGTCATGGCTGCCCGTCATTGGCCGCCATAGCTGCCTGTCATGGTGAGGGTGGGATGCTGGGAGTGGTGCATGGATGGGGCTGGCCACCTGCATGTCTGTTGCAGCCCTCTCTGGGCCACACAGCCGGCAGGACAGTGAGCCTAAAACTAAAAGGTGCAAACCACTCCGGAGCGGCACAGCGCGGGTCCGTCGATGGGGCAGCAGGAAGGTTAGGGGGAATGAGAGGGAACGAGGAGACCAGGAGATGGATGGACTCTCCACCCTCCCCCTCATGGCAGCAGGTAGGTTCGGGGGACTGAGAGGGAACGAGGAGAACGGGAGTTGGTTGGGCTCCCCACCCTCCCTGACGACAGCAGGCAGCAGATAGGTGCGTGACTGAAAGGGAACAAGGGCTCTCCATCCTCTCCCTCCCGGCAGCAGGCAACAGGTGAGGTGGGGGACATTGGGAGCTCAATGGCCAAAGGTAAGGGAGGCAAGAAAGGAAAAGGGCCAGCCAAAAAGGCCCTGGAAAAAAGGGTGGAGGAGGTGCTCGCATCTCTCCAGGCAAGGATGGGGGTGTGTGAAGGCCTCCTGAGTGGCTTGGCGGGCAGCTTGATGGAGGACAGCCCACAGGAAAGCCAGGCAGGCAACCCCCCATCTGCAGCACAGGGATATGGGGGATTGGGAGATGGCATGGCAGGTGGGGGAAGCCCACCGAGGAGTATGGCTGGTGACCCCCTGGCACAGGAAAGGGGCGCTAGAGCGCGGGGGAGGCCCGGGGCGAGGGTGGTGCAACTCCCAGTGAGATATAGGGATGGCGGAGGCGTTGGGAGTGGGATCTCAACTAGAGGTCGTCCGCTCGCCCCCCCCGGGGTCCTCCCCTCAAGAGAGCCAACTGGGTAGCGGGGCCCGCACCGGGAAGTCCCTGGCGAGGCCTTCCTCCCCATCTACAAGGGGAGGAAGGCGCCATTTGTCGCCTGACAGGTCAGGTAATGAAGAACCTCCAAGTCAGCACCCAAGGAGTGATCAGTTGGCAGCGGTCCTTGAAACACTTAATGAATTCATGGGCCGCTTCGAGGTGTTGGAAGGAAGGGTTGCAGAGCTAGCGGAGGGGCGTCATGCCGTGCTATCGAGGGAGAATGCCAGGGAGCGGAACCGAGGGGGACAGCCTGTGCCTGCCACAGAGGGTATACCGGCCAGGCAGGGAGCTGGACCCAGCCAAGCGGAGCCAGGCTTGGGTGAGCGTTGTACTCCTTGTCGGTGTGGTTGCAAGGAAGGAGAATGGGGCACGGACTGGGCCACCCAGGCAACCCCCGCGGCTACACGATGGCTTGGCTGGGTGGGGTCCTGGGTACCTTTGCCCTTGCAGCACACAGGCGAGGGAGGGGACAAAGGGCGGAGTGGGGCTCCACAGGGTAGGCAAGAAGGGCATGAGGTAGTGGGGGGCGGAGTAGGCTTCTGGGGTGTGTCAGGTGTGTCACCCGGTGAGCGTCCAAGGGACCTCCGTGCGTCCAGAGCCAGGCGCTTACTCAGCATTAAGCGCCCCTGTGGGTGCACGCTTAGCGCAGATCACACACAATAAGATTTGGAAGGGCGAATATGTAGTCATTTTTTCGCTCTTGTACATATGTAGAATATGTAGTCACTTTTTTGCTCTTTTTTGCCTGTCCCTGACCCTAACTCCTCAAGAGAAGGAGACAGAGCGCTTTAAACACCCCAAAGTGGACCGGAATTGGTCCAGCTGGTCTGCGGCTTTCTCAGTATTGATGGGCGTCATGGTACAGGCTGCACCGGAGAGAGCGTCTGAGCTAATTAAATATCTGGACATCATGCGCAGGGTTTTTGACACTGGTAACCCGGGGGCATGGCTCTGCTACGATGAGGGTTTTAGAAAGAGGGCTGCCACCCCAGGGCTCAGGTGGGATGTGTACGCGCAAGATTTGTGGCTTGAGTGCATGTCCAATGTGACAGGAACGCACAGGACAGACAGTGGTCACGCATTGGTAAAAGGGGGGGTGGCCCTGATGAATGACCCCTTTCGGTCTGGTGGGCGCCAGAATAACCAGAAAGGGGGGACCTGCTGGGACTTTAATGGGTCTGGGGGTTGCGCCCACTCACCGTGCCGTTTCCGGCATGCCTGTTCTCATTGCGGAGCGAACCATCCGGGGATCCAGTGGAGCAGGGTGAGTTTCTCCCCAAGAGGCAGGCAGCAAGGGAAGCTGGGCAGGGGAACCCAGCCACAAGGGGAGACTAAGGGCCCCAACTCCAGTCAGCCATGAGGCATTGACCAGGGCGCTCAGGGATTGCCTTCTGGTCAGGGAGGTAGAGTATGTTGTGGCTGGCTTTAGGGAAGGCCTTGTCATACCGGCAAGGGTAGGGCAGCCAAGGAACTGGGTAAAGAACCTCCAGTCGATTGGGGGCAGGGAAGACTTGGTGCCTGCCAAGCTTCAGAAGGAATTGTGGGAGGGCTGGATTGTGGGACCTTTTGAGTCCCTTCCTTTCCCTGATCTGCATTTGTCACCCCTGGGAATAGTACCAAAGAAGCAGAAAGGGGAGTTTCACCTCATTCATCACTTATCTCACCTCAAAGGGCGGTCGGTGAATGATGCAATTCCCTACGAACTCTGCTCTGTTCGCTACGCATCATTGGATGCGGCGGTGGAAATGGCACGAGAGTGTGGGAAGGGGGCCTTAATGGCGAAATGCGATATTAAATCGGCCTTTCGCCTGCTTCCAGTGCACCCTGAGAGTTTTAAGCTGTTAGGGTTTCAGTTTCAGGGCCATTATTTTTATGATAAGGCAATGCCCATGGGGTGTTCTATATCCTGTGCGGCTTTCGAGCACTTTAGCTCCCTCCTGGAATGACTTGTCCGCCATAGAACGCGGTCACGATATATTTTGCATTATATTGATGATTTCCTCTTCCTGGGGAGGCCTAGGTCCAAAGAGTGTGCACTTGTGTTGGGTGGCTTCCAGGAATGAGCTGCAGAGCTAGGGCGGTGGGCCGAACAATGGCCCTGACATTTTGGGGGATAGAGCTGGATATGGAGCAGCAGGTTTCGTGTTTGCCTCTGGACAAACTGGTGGCTCTTAGGAAGGATATTGATGGCTTGCTGGTTCACCTGAAGATGACCGTCAAGCAGCTACAGTAGATAGTGGGTAGCCTGAACTTGTAGAGTAATTGCGCCGGGGCGGGCATTTTTATCAAGGCTTTATGAACAAATCGGTGGTAGCTTGCCAGGGCACTGGCATGTTAGGATCTCTGCTGAAATGAAGGAGAACTTGAGAACATGGCGCTATTTCCTAGAACACTTTAACAGAGTTAGTATTTGGAGGCAGAAGTGGTTTCTTGAAGCGGAGATGCAGGTGCAATCCGATGCAGCAGGGTCACTTGGTTTCGGTTTATACTGGGCTGGTCGGTGGTGCGCGACCCCGTGGCCAGAGGCATGGTTAGCGGAGGGAGTGACAAGATCTCACATTCCTGGAGCTATTCCCCATAGTGGTAGCAGTGGTTTTGCGGCATCGTGATTTTGCAAACAAAACAAATTTGTTTTGGTGTGATAAACTCACGGTAGTACAAATTCTGAATTCCTTGTCGTCATGATCAAAAAGGGTAATGGGGCTAGTCAGAGTTTTCGTTAGGCACTGTTTAAGTAACAACATACTATTCTCGACCAGGCACGTGCCAGGTATTAACAATGACATAGCCTATGCACTCTCTCGGCCGCAGATGGAGCGGTTCAGGCAGTTGGCACTGGAGGCCAGACAGGAGCCAAAGGCGTTACCCCAGGGCATTTGGAGCACTGGATTGTAGAGTTGTTTGAAGCAGTGCAGGGGTCATTGGCACCACGTACCAGAGCAACGTACCTGCAAGCCTTCACGGAATTTCAGAGATTTCACGAGGAGAAAGGTTGGGTGACCGAGTTCCCGATCCCTGAGACACAGTCATTGCAGTATGCCTTTTGGCTCAGGGCAAGGGGCTTGGCACCTGGAACAATTTCAGGGAATTGGCTGTGTTGTCCTTCTATAACAGACTGGCGGGCTTCCCATCTTCGGGGGGGGGGAGGGGCTTCTTTTCCAGACGTATAATTGAAGGCAGAGAAGCTGCCCTGGGGGCGGGGGAAGGGGACTGCAGGCGGGCTGTCACGCCGCCAATATTGCTCGACTTGTGCAGGCAACTCCCTGCAGTGTATTTTTCCGATTTCGAGGCTAAACTTTTTAACAGTTTATTTAAACTGGCCTTTTTCAAGAAGCTGCACTGCTGTGTTTGGGGCTGGGGCTGTTGGATTGGAGGAGCCTGTTGTCACTCTGCTTTTCCGTCCTCCTTCCCCAGGTAAAAACTGCCAGGGCGGGACCCTGTGGGAGCCAGCCCAAAGGGCTACACCCAAAGGGTGTCGGCCGTTGACTGGGGCCGTTCACTGGGCCGGGACGCCGGGGGCCCCTCTGCCGGACAGACACCTGTAGCTGTGCAGCTTATTTTATTTTGTTGTTGTTGTCACCACCCCATTAATATTACTGCTACTGTTGTTATGGGGTGGTGGTTTTTATTTTCTTTTTAACCTGTGGGTTTAAGGGGCTTGTGGGGATGCAGTGGGTGTGGGTTGAGGGTGGGGGGCATGGGGAGTGGGTTAGGGTGGATAGGGCCTACCCCCCTGGTGAGAGGAGGGGAGGTGGCCCTTGGGGAGGGTTTGGGGGACTCCCTGTGAGAGGGGGAGTCCTGGGGAGATGGGCCTTGCCCCCCGGTGAGACGGGGGGGCATGGCTCAAGGGGACTCCCAGTGAGAGGGGGAGTTCCATGGATTGGGGTGGGAGGTTGGGGTGGGTTGGTTAGGGGGGTGGGAGGTAGCTCCTGTGGTGAGAGCACAGGGGGGGAGGGTCAGGGGGGGAGGGTTGCCCACCAGTTGTAGAGGTGGGTAGGGGAGTTTGGGGGGGTGGGGCTCCTCTCGCCGGCCTGGCGGGGCAGCCTATGGAGGGTGGGTGTCTAACGGGGTTCTCTGAGGAGGGGAGGGGTTCCGCAGCTATCGGGGTTGTTACGGGTCAGGGGAGATATGGTCCCAGGGGGAGGTATGTTCCATCAGCGAAGAGGGGGCAGTGCCTTGTGCCCATTCCCCTCTCGAACCCCCATGCAGGTGGGTTGTGGGTCGAGGCCCAGGAGACCCCAGGCCTTGGTCTGGTGCTGCTGAACGCGAGGTCGGTTGTCAATAAGTCATCTACCATCCGGGAGTTAATCCCGGAGTGGGCCGCCGACCTCGTGTGTATTACAGAGACCTGGCTGGACAATGAATCGGGTCCTATTTTGGCTGATCTTGTTCCGGCTGGGTTCTCTGTGCAGCATCAGCCTCGGCTGGAGGGACGGGGGGGCGGTGTAGCCATTGTTATCAAGGATGCGTTGTCTTTTAGGAGATATCCGGTGCAGGCTCCACCAGGTGTTGATTGTCTCCATCTTGTGTTGGATTTGGCCGGGGATAGATTAGGGGTGCTGCTGGTGTACCGTGCACCCAACTGCCCGGCGGCATCCCTACATGCTCTTGCTGATTTGGTGTCAGATGTGATCCTCCGGACCCCTAGATTGGTGGTCCTGGGGGACTTTAATATCCACACTGACACCGATCTTGGAGGAGCGAGGCATGAGTTCATGGCCTCCATGACAACCATGGGCCTGTCCCAAATCATCTGTGGCCCCACACATGAGGAGGGACATACACTGGATTTGGTTTTCTGCACCGGCCTTGAGGCGGGGGGTCAGTTAGTAGGAGTTAAGGCTGTAGAGCCTTTGTCATGGTCTGACCATTACCTCCTTAAGACGTGCATCCTGGCGCACGATAGCCCCCGGCAGGGTGCAGGACCTATTAGATCGGTCCGCCCCCGGAGACTTATGGAACCGGATCGGTTCCGGAATGCTCTGGGGGAGTTTCCCCTGGACCTTGACACCCGCTCTGTCGATGATCTCGTAGCCTTCTGGAACACCTTGTTGGCCGAGACCATAGACAGGGTGGCTCCCAGGCGTCCGCTGCCCTCTCGAGTCTCCCGCAGGTCTCCTTGGTTTACTGAGGGTCTGCGGTGTTTGAAGCGGGAGAGCAGGCGGTTAGAGCGACGGTGGCGCCGGACTCGCGACCAGTATGATCGATCGCAGCATAAGAGCAGTTTAAAGGCTTATGCTGTGGCGGTGCAGGCAGCAAAGAAGCAGTTCTTTGCTGCTCTTATTGCATCTGCAAAGTCACGTCCAGCGGAGCTTTTCCGGGTGGTGAAAGGCTTGGTCAGTCCTGCCTGTCTCCGCCTGGACCTGGAGCAATCCAGTGACCGCTGTGACCGGTTTATCGAGTACTTTGTAGATAAGATCGCTCGCATCCGCCACGATTTCGGCACCACAGTTATTGCAGAGGATCATCTTGGGGCTATGGATGCCCCATCCTGTCCTGTTTTGTGGGATCGGTTTCAGATGGTGTCGCCTGCCGATGTGGATTCCTTGTTGGGATCTGTTCGTGCCACTACTTGTGAGCAAGATCCATGCCCGTCCTGGCTGGTGAAAGCCAGCCAGGAGACGTTACGGCCGTTGTTGGCTGGGGTGGTTGGTGCCTCCCTTCGGGAGGGCAGGGTGCCTGACTGCCTAAAAGAGGCTGTGGTTAGACCCCTGCTCAAGAAACCATCTCTTGACGCTGATGCTCCTGCCAGTTATCGGCCGGTCTCTAATCTTCCCTTTTTAGGGAAGATTATTGAACGGGCTGTGGCACGACAGCTCCAGGAGCATCTGGACCACATCGGTTTCCTTGATCCCTCCCAGTCTGGGTTTCGGCCTGGGTATGGTACGGAGACGGCATTGGTGGCCTTGGTTGACGATCTCCGTCTGGCGTTGGACCAGGGTCGTCAGACCTTACTGGTCCTGCTAGACCTTTCGGCTGCATTCGACACAGTCGATCATGAGGTGTTGGTGACTCGCCTGCGGGACCGTGCCAGAATTGGCGGGACGGTCTTGGACTGGTTTCGTTCATTCCTGGCCGGGAGAACTCACCGGGTGGTCTTGGGGGAGTGTACGTCTTCCCCCCGGGACCTCACGTGTGGAGTCCCGCAGGGTGCCATTCTGTCCCCCCTCTTGTTTAACATCTATATGCAGCCGTTAGGGGAGATCGTGAGGGGGTTTCAGGGCATGCAGTGTCATCAGTATGCTGATGACACTCAGCTCTACCTCTCCTTTTCCACCGACCCAGGCCATGCAGTCTCCTTATTTTCCCAGTGCCTGTCAGCTGTGGGGGCTTGGATGAGGTTGAGCCATCTGCAACTGAATCCTGACAAGACGGAGGTGATGTTGGTGGGCGAGGGCTTGGGGAGCCTGGGGGTGGTTGAATCTCCTCTTGTTGGGGGGGTTCGCCCCCCCATGGTGTCTCAAGTGCGGAGTCTGGGTGTGCTCCTTGATTCGCGGCTCAGCTTGGAATCTCAGGTTGTGGCCGTGGCGGGGAGTGCGTTTCGGCAGTTACATCTTGTCCGGCGGCTTCGGCCGTATCTCTCAGACTCCGACCTCGCCACTGTCATCCATGCCTTCATCACCTCGAGGCTGGATTACTGCAACGCGCTCTACGTGGGGCTGCCCGAGAAGCTGGTCCGGAGGTTGCAGCTGGTGCAGAATGCCGCGGCCCGTCTCCTGACGGGGGCGGGTCGCAGGGAGCACATGACACCAGTGCTCCGGGCTCTGCACTGGCTGCCTATAAAGCACCGGGCCAGGTTCAAGGTGCTGGTTTTAACCTTTAAAGCCCTTCACGGCCTAGGCCCAGCCTATCTGCGGGATCGCCTCACTCCCCATGTACCCGTGCGACCCTTGAGATCATCCGTGGGAGCCTTTTTGGAGGTTCCCTGGGCGAGGCGGGTGGCCACCGATGTTAGATCTTTTTCGGTGGTCGCCCCTGTGCTGTGGAATTCGCTTCCGGAGGAGGCTCGGCTGGCGCCCACTCTCCTGCTGTTTCGGCGTATATGTAAGACCTGGCTGTTCCGTCAGGCTTTTGGCGGGGGGGTAGGGGTGGGGTGGGGCTGGGGATAGGGATGGGGGTTTTCCCCATGTAGGGTATTTTAAATTGTTTAAAAATTTTATTATTGTTTTAAATGAAATGTTGTTTGCCGCCCCGGGCTGCCCTGTGGGCAGGAGGGGCGGGATATAAATTTAAAAATAAATAAATAAATAAAAATAAATATTTAGAGTGGGGGAGGTGGTGTCCGAAACGGCCGCAGCACCCGGGGCGCTGGTAGTCACCATCGAGGCCATACAGGTAAGAAGGGAAGGGTTGGTGATATTGCTGCAGGCGTCTAAAGTGGACCAGCGTCACAGGGGGCAGATCATCAGGCTTGCGAGGATAGCGGAGGGCCAGCTCTGCCCAGTAACGGCATTGCAAGCATACTTGGCATTCCTCCCGACTGGACCCGGCCAATTGTTTATTCATCAGAATGGGTCACCAGATATCAGTTTTCGGCAGTCCAGAACAAGGCCCTAAAAAGGTGCAATTTGCCAGTGCACCTGTTCGGGTCCCATTCATTCAGGATCGGCGCAGCAAGTTGTGCGGCAGCAGCGGGGATGTCTGAGCAGCAAGTAAAAGCGATTGGCCGTTGGAGGTCGGGAGCTTATCGCTCCTACATTAGGTTGGTTCAATTGTAAGGGGGGAGGCGTTGGGAAGAGCTGCATGGGAGTCTTGTTACGGGAGAATGTTAAGAGTTCAATAAGAGGTTGATGTAAATTTTTGTTCCCTTAGGGTGAGAGCTGCCTATCAGGCAGAAGAAAGCGTTGATTGCTGGCCATAGTATTGTCTACTGGGCCGGGAAGCGAGCGGGATGCTCATACTGGGGAACCCAGCTGGGCCTGGGGCACCTGGCGGAGGTGACGTGGAAAGGACGGAGAGGAATGAGATGGGCCCAGTTCCTGCCACTGGTCCACATAATGGCGAAGCAAGTGCACCCTGACATAATGGTGATCTATTTGGGTGAAAACAATCTGCCAGTGGACACAGGTTTGCACCTGGTTACCAGTATCAAGAGAGATCTGCTGGAGGCAACGCATATTCTCCCGTCAACAGTATTGGTTTGGTCAGAGTTGCTGGAGAGGATAAGGTGGAGGGATGCCGTGCGCCCGAGTAAAGTGGATAGGGTTAGGCGTAAGATGAATAAGGAAGTAGCCAGACTTGTAACCAATTTGGAGGGCACTGCATTAAGCATTTGGAGATTAGATTTTCGAAGCCGGAACTGTTCCATACAGATGGGGTGCATCTGTCGGAGGAAGGGCTGGAGCTATATTTGAAGACTATTCCGAGTAAACTGAGTGAGATTTTGGGCGAGCTGGGGTTAGGGGGATGAGACTAGCCAAGCAGAAGCTGACAGTCTCTGGTGGCAGGGGTCCTACGAGTTAGTTACATTAGGTCAGTAGGGATAGTTCGCTGCCAGGTCATCTCCTTATGAGATGGGGTCATGGTGAACGCTAGAGCTTGAGCGGCCAGCGTCACACTTGACCCAGGAGAGGGGGCGGGTCGAGGTGCGCTAGGACAGGTCCAGGGCCGCCAAGAGCCACACCCACTTCTTCCTTGGGTCACGGTAGGCAATGGCCTCCTGGCCTGGCTGGGGCGGCCGAGCAGGCGTGACATTGCAGCAGCTATAGGTAGCAATGTTATCGGTACTGAGGAACATCAGACCGTGTAAAGTTTAGAAGAATTAAGTTAATTTACAGTTAAGGTTAGCCAGGACCCAGGAGGGGTATTACCCCCCCTCCCCCAACTTTGATTAATAAAGATTGGTGCGGCCTAGTTTTACCCATAAATTGGTGTGTGTCTTCCTTCCAGGATGCAGGACAAGTTGATGTTAAAAATCCCTGGGCCACCAATTAATCTGTTGTCACTTAGTGATAGACGATAGTTTAAGTTAATTGTAATTATCATTATCTCTGAATGTGATATGTGATTACAATTTTAAATGAAATATTGAAAAGGAGCATTTTTCCTTCTATTAAATGGTTCTGGAGTAAATTTCTATGTATTAAAATTGCTTCCTGTTGAGTTTATTTATTTATTTTATTTATTAAAAGATTTAATAAATCTTGAGTGATAGAAGAGGTCCATTTCATTAAGGGCCTGTCTTGAGATAACACTAGAGGCAACTTTGAGGCACTATACTTTTGAATGAATTTAGGGGATTCTGGCTGTGAATTGTTAGCTGCCGAATTACTGTCTTTGCTGCATTTGAGAAAGTGGAAAGTTCTGGTATACCCTTCTATAGACTGATAATCCTGGGCAATGCCTGATATGGAACTGGCTACTTCCCTCCCAACGTTCAAGTGGTCAAAGTGGGACAAATTCTGACTTGTTGGCCAATTAGCCTTGCCTTCAGTGAAAAAGCTCAGCCCCCCCCCTCTCTCTCTCTCACACACACACACACACACACACACACACATGAACACCATGCACACGCCTCCCAATGGCATAAAGAGGGACGAAGCTTTCCTGCTTACCATTCTACCTAGGGTGTAAAAGGATGATATGTTGCCCCACTTTGGGATGATTTTAAAAATAATAATAAAAAAAACAGATTTTTAAAATTTAAATTGAATTTTTTTCTTTTTTAAAAAAAAACACAAAAACCTACATAAAGATTAATTTAAAATATGTTAAAGCTCAAAGATATAATGGAATAGGGATTATAACTTCTAATTAGTATTTGAGACAATATAGTCATGTAAGCTTTTTAGAAAAGCTTTATAGATCACAACAGGTCATGGCCTATATTAGGGGCCCAATTTTATGGGGTTCCCAGAGACTCCCCTGTAGATTAGTAAATACAAAAAAAAAAAAAAAAGCCACTCTACCCACTGGGACCCAGTGCTCAGTAGAAGCTCCTGTTAAGCATCTCTCTGATGGTTTTACTTTCAGTTCTCAAACTGGATTTGTGTCTCTCCAGAGATAACACACTTATTGGCAGTATAGGGAGATGAGAGATAACAGACTTGATTACCTAACCATCAGCTCTATTGTCTCCCAGCCTCTGCAAGTTTGAGTACACAGGGTCAAACCCTTACCTCTTTCTAAAAGTGCAAAATGTCAAGAATTAGTTGAATGAATAGAGGATTATTGGGGGTGGAGTGGATCTGGGCAAGGAGGAGGAGTCTGGCGATACATGCAAGGGAGGAGCAGGAGAAGCGAAAGAGAAACATTTTGAGCAGAATATTCCACAAGTCTTTGAGGGATAGGTTTTTGCGTATAGCCTCTCCATTGATTTGAGATCTAGGGAGGGAATGGTAGAAGGGAAAGCCTACCATGGCATGATTCATCTAGGTCACCAACACCTATTTGCTGCTGTGAATTGGAGATGGTTCACCGCCCCAGCCCAGAGACTTCACAAGTATATGCATCAGTTAGCTTTGGTAAATGAAATAACCAAATCATAATTCAGTTTAGTTTTCTGATGTAGCTGCAAAATTAATCTGAAAAAATATCAAAATAAATCACTGCTTTAAAATGTATAGTGTACCATCTAAAAATGAAATGTTACATCTATCTCTTAGGGTATTTTCAGACATTACGGGATCACAGTGAACCTCACTGAACCACAGTGAATACTGTGGGGTGACTGTGATCCTCGTAACGTCAAACTGATCCCTACCAGATGTTTACCAGAGTGAACACTCTGGCGGGGATCAAGTCTAACCACAGTTCCGGCCCTGTGGCTGGCCGCAGAGCTGGAATCGTGATTAGATTGATCACAATCAGGAAAGGGGCAAAAGTAAAGTCTGTTACCTTGGCCCATTTCTGATCACGGTTCCGGTCACTGTTAGTGGTAAGGTGCAGCGGGCAATGAGGGTGGGCGGCTGTGGGAGCGCCGGGGGTGTGTGTGTACAGCCACACAGCACATCACTCCACTCATGCCCGTCCTGGCTCCGCCCCCTCCCTGATTCCCAGGAGTGATGCGGCTGGCATGTCTGAAGGCCGGCTGGCCTCATCATGGACCGGGATCAGGGAACGATCCCAGTCTGGAATTCAGCGTGGCGGGCCCAGAGGCCCATCCCATCTGAAAATACCCTTAGTTGTGAATAGTATGTGGTAAATTTATATCAGACAACAAGAACATACTTTTTGTGGAAAACAGTGATTAAATCAAGGCTTCCTGACAAGTGATTTAAAATTAAATCATTATTTAAATCAACTTAAATCGAGTCCACCTTGTCATTCCCACCAGATTCTAAGAGATGACATAATATTTACTCAGCACTTACAAATTTTAGATTCTAACCTTTTCTGGGGCAGAGACTGTCACTTTACTACATGTTTGTGTAGTGCCTGGAAAAAATGAGACGTCCAGTTTGAGGCCTCTAGTTATTCCAGGCAATAGCTAGTAAAACAATAACTCTACCTGCTGCATTTAGTGGGCACTGCACAGATGCGTAGGAGGCAAGAACTTGGTCCTGAACTAATGCTGTTTCAGTGAAAGACATAACAAGAAGAGAAATTTGGGGGCCTGGTATATCTTGGTAGCTGTAGGCACCTACTTCCCATCCCCACTCCCATCATAAGCTTTTAAATCAATTTCTGGAGCTTGTTCTTTTATTTAATTTACACATCTGTTACTTGCAATTATTTTACTCCTCATATATTAAGAAAATTCTTGCAGTTGCTTGAGGGCCCCGTACAAATACTCCTATTCTCCATTTTCATCAGGCCGGCAACAGTTCACAGCAATTAAAATATAGCCAGGAAACAAAAGGGAGAAACTAATATGTAGTTCCATGCTTCAGATGCCAGAGCTAATGTCATCTGACTTCCTATGGATTTGGGTTTTGCTATTGTGTCGTGTGACTTTTTAACAGAACTATGCAAAGTTGCTCTTTTACCTGTGACTTTATTTATGAGTTATGGAAAGCATGATGATGGATTTCAAATCAATCAAGTTTTATTCCTGTTCTTGAACTCATTTTCAAGGAGCCCCTCTTTATTATCTGTTTAAAACAGTCCCTGGAATGGAACCTTATTTGTCTGTTTTGGTCAATTCTTCCTTAAGAAGAGCTCTAACCCTCGTTAGGTTTGACTGTATCCCCTCTAGGGTTTTGTCTGGGAGATGGAAAGAGATTCTGTACGCCCTTAGATTATGTAGCTGTAATCTTGTTCAAGTTGAAGATCTGGTTCATTTATTATTTCATTGTCCTTATACTGAAAACTATTGCCAGAAATAATTTGCTCCATTGATACTGAATAAAAATAATTGGTCATCCCACCAACTACTAATTTATCTGGCTGCAACCAAAGTTGATAACTCTATCAGAAGCCTTGCTAAAATGGCTCTTTCCCTGATTAAAAGGAAAGATGATTTGAAATCCTAGGAGCTGACTCTGTCCATGGAAATTCCCCAACATTTCTTTCTAGCTTTCAGATTTATTTTTATTTTTACTTTTTATTTTTATTTGACAAAATCTGATTTAATATGTTCATAGTGGATTGATATTATTTTTATATATTGGTCAATGGGATCCTTTTTGTAACTTCCTTTATGGTTTTATCTTTTGAACTGTAATAAAGTTTTGACCTTTAGTTATGACTTTAATAAGCTATTATTATTAATGAATGAATGATTTGCAAGGAACCCATGACTATGGCATTTTGGGGCCCTGCTTATCTTTGAGTGCTCTACCAAATTTGGATGGGTGATTTAAAGGAGATGTAAACCAAGAGGATTTTGAGATACAAAAAAGACATACATTCCATAATAAAAAAACCTCTGGTTTACAAGAAGAGTTAAGGCTCTTGCAAATTCAGTCATGCACTAGAAAGTATGGAAACAGCAAGTTATGACTCCTGCCTTAACTTTCGTGCCATGTTAGCAGTAAAAACACTGTATAGTCTCGCACATTGTGCTCATTTATAATTTAGGCTTCATGCACCCACACTTTGCCTTCATCTTTCAGCCCCAGTTCCTCTTCCTCTTTGCAGGTTGGGGGCAACACTGAAACTGGGGACAGGAGGGCATGAGTTGGCCCCTCACCCCCTCCGTGTCCTCTTGAAGAAAGAGAGAATTTCGGAGTTTGGGCTCCCACGCCTTCTTCCTGTTTAATCTACTTGGCCCAAGCCCTGTAACAGAGGACTCCAGGCTTCCAGCCTCTCTGCCCCACTCTAATCCAGTAGGCTGCACTCCCTTCGCAGGCAACTGAATAGTCCTCATTCCGAGCCTGTTCTCCTCTCCTCTGCTCTCAGCCTTGTAACAGACAAACCAGGAGTCCTGGGTCCAAATCACCCCTCTAACCCCATAGCCCCCACTCCCCTCACAGAGAACTCAACAGTCTTAGGAAATACAATGTTTGTCTGTATGTGCCATATGGAACAGAAGCGTGTGTGGAATGAATTAAACAAACAAACAAAAAATCCACAGGAGAGGAAATGGAATAACAGGGAGGGAGGCTATTGGGAATCAAAGGATGGGGAGTCAACTATGGTAAGTGGGTAAAATGATAGGATACCAGGGGGAGCAGTTCTATCAGCCTTCTGAATCAGTTATTTCTAGGGGTGGGAATACCGGTAAATCTGGAATCCGATAATACCGGTACTGGGCGTACCGGCATTATTGGATTCAACCCGGTAAATCCGGTCCCGTTACCAGATTCCGGGTACCGGATTTTTTTACATTGCAGCCATTTAAATGAATGGCTGCAATGTAAGTCCCACCAAAAAAGTAAAAAAAACAAAACCCTCCCCGAGTCCAGGCTGCGCGGGTGGAAGGGGGGACACCCCCCACCCACCCTGCCCAGCCTGGATTTTTGTTAAAAAAAAAAGAGCCCACCCCCCAGCACCAGCGGCCGCGGCGTCCCCGCAGCCGCCGGTAAGTATAGACCC
>QEPC01012468.1:2772658-2811392 GCA_003113815.1 Sphenodon punctatus | reverse complement strand
CCCCCCCCCCCCACGCGTTTACTCACCACCATCGTGCAGGGCAGGAGGACAGGCTGACTAGGACCAGGCAGAGGCAGTTCAGCGTTCAATGGAGGCGCCCGGCAGCGAGATGTGCTACAGTGTGCATGCTCAACTGAGTCAGTTCAAGCATGCGTGCTGCAGCACATCTTGCCGCTGAGCGCTTCCACTGAACGCCCAGGTGAGACTTTGCATTGAGCCCATAGGGCTCAATGGAAAGCTGCCGCACGCGAGAAATTTCATTTCCCAGCAGCGCGCTTGGACTGAACGCTCAGCCGTCTGGCGCGCGTTCAGTCCAAATTTTCTGGGACTCCACAAAGAGCACTCACTAACTGAGCGCTCTGTCTCTGCCGGGCGGCTGAAATTGACATCGGAGCGCCGCGCTGCTGTGACTGCAAGCCAAGCTGCAGCAGTCAGAGCAGTGCGGCGCTCTGATGTCAATTTCAGCCACCCGGCAGAGACAGAGCGCTCAGTCAGTGAGCGCTCTGTGTCAGACTGTCAGTGGCACTGGGGGGAAAGCGGGGGTAGGGCACTGCCCCAGGTGCCCTCAGGCGAGGGCCGCCACTGCTTCTCTCCGGGTGTACCTTTTGTCACTAAAGTTTAGATCCCTGCTTTCTTTTGGGCCTTATCTTTCTCTACCCAACCTGGTTGAAATCTTCCTGCAGGATCAAAAAATATTAAGAGAAGAGACACACTGATTAAATGCATACCTCCCAAATTTTGAGCAGCCAAAGAGAGACATGCCCAGTCCCCTCAGCCAATAGGTTATATACACACACACACACACACACACACACCCCATGTCCTTTCAAGTGATTTTCCTGGGAAGTGACGAGGAAGGAGGTGTCTGAGGCTTGAATACTGGTCTTTTTGGCTCTTTCTTCTGAAAGAAAGCTTTGACCTCTGGAAGAAGGATGGTGAGATTCAGCACCTAAAGAGGGAATGTCCCTCCCAAATAGGCTATGTAATTGTATAAGCCTTCTTTCCATAGGAATCCAGTACAGCCTAAAAATGCAAAGAGAAAAAGGCAGAAAGCAAATGCCTGATGCGCAGTGTCAAAAAGTACAAAGGAAAGCCTGTTTCCAAACCTGTAAGGTTTGAGGCATTTTGGAAATAAAAGACAGCCAACTGAAAATAGAAAGAAATAGAAAAAACACGACATTCCCTTCACACTGCATCTGTAGCCCAAGCCCTATCAGTTGCTTGTCTCAAATTAAACAGCATGAAATTCATTTCAGGAATATAATAACATGTCACAAATCTTTAGCATTCCATACGCTATGGGGATGATTTAAACAAAGCAATTCTCCTACAATCGCTTTGAAGGTGTAAGTCTGTTTTGCTTTTTGGCTACCGCGTCTCAGTGAGGCCTTTTGCAAAACCGTGGAGAGGTGGGCCGATGCTGGCAAAGGCAGACAAGAGATCTCTGAAGTCATTCCTGCCTAAATATAACTTGCCATTGCAGAAAACTGGAGCCCTCTTTGTGACAAAGAGAATTTGGCTGCCCACCAGGCTCCTTTAGGGAAGGATTACAAAGTGTCTGCTATTTGAACCTTCCCTCCTGTGAAAGTTGGTGGCCTATTGGAGTCAGGATAGCATTCTCCAAAATCTCAGCTACTGTTTGTATTTTGACTTGTAAACAGCACCGAGAAGACAGGGAAAATATTTTACTAATGAGTGGAGAGTTCTTAAAGCCTCCCTGTCTATTTGTACACATTTGGCGATTGTTGCTAAATGAGATTTATGCCAAGCTGTTCAAAAGTTCAGCTTGTTCTACACTAGCTTCAGCTGGGAGAGAGAGAGAAAAAAAAAAAGCCATTTGCTGAGTGCTGACAAATCAGTGAAATCACTGCATCCCGCAAAAGCTGGTGGGGTGGCAGAGTAGTAGGAAATTATGGCACTATCCCAGGATAAACAGAGGGCACTTTCTGCTCAATCTTCATTTACAGGTGGTTTATTCTCAAGCATTTTTAAAAAAATAAAAAAAATAAAAATAAATCATAACCCTTCTGTGAGCATGTGTTTTGGGGTGCTTTTGGGGCAGTGAGTGTGGAAGACATTTCCACCCAACACAGGAGAATTAAAGCACACACACTAAATTTTAGCATTGATTGTAGGAAGACTGGATCTGCCCCATGTGTTAGGCGGCCCCCAGATGCCCCCAGTACATGTGGTCCATTAATAAACTTCATATGCTGGGTGAAAAGGGGGTGTGGCCATTTCAGAAGGTGTTGGGAGAGCCTCTTAGCCCCACCCCCTTTCAGACGACCCCACCTTCTTTGGACCAAAGATTTAGGGGAAGTGCCAACCCTATTTATTCTGATGTTGTGTCCTCTCTATTTCAGTGCAACAACTCTGGAGTAAGTGGTTTGAAGAACATAACTCTCTAGTCTTTAATCTTCTTAGTTTTCCTACTCGTAAGAAGTGAGCAGAAACATGCATGTCAAGGTGCAACACTCCTACTGTTCAATGTATTTCTTATTTCAGTGATAATCCAGTAGCATTGAGGCATTCTCTTTGGGCATTTATAAAAGAGCCACAAACATTTGCTGCTGTCTGAATCTTGGCACACCTGCTCTCAGCCAAGGAGGAGCAAAGATATCTTGTTATAACAAGATATATCTTGTTTAAGGAGAATTACTGGCCATACTGATAAACATAGTTTACTAGGGAAGCGTCAACATGGATTTAGCAAAGGAAAGTCGTGCCTCACTAATCTATTGGAATTTTTTGAGAGTGTTACTTTGTGGATAAGGGTGAGCCAGCCAATATAGTGTATGTCATGAGAGAGATAGGTCCCTCTTGAGAGACTCATGAGGAAATTAAAAAGTCATAGGATAGGAGGGAGTGTCCTATTGTGGACTGGTAACTGGTTAAAGGCTGGGAAGCAAAGAGAAGATCTAAAAGGTCAGTTTTCACAATGAAGAGCGGTAAATAGTGGAGTGCCCCAGGAATCTGTACTGGGACCGGTGTTTACTGTGTTCATTAATGATCTGAAAAGGGGAGCAAGGATTTGCAGACAACACAGTTATTTAAGGTAGTTAAAACACGAGCAGACTGTGAAGAATTGAAGGAGGATCTTGCGAGACTGGGTGACTGGGCATCTAAATGGTAGATGAAATTTAATGTGGACAAGTGCAAAGTGATGCACATAGGGGAAAACAATCCAAATTTTACATACACAATGCTGGGTTCTAAATTAGGAGTTACCAATCAGGAATAGGACCTTGGAGTCATTGTGGACAATACATTGAAATATTCAGATCAGTGTGTGGCAACAGTCAAAAAAGCAAACAGGATGCTAGGAATTTTTCGCAAGGAGATAGAGAATAAAACTGAAAATATCATAATGCCACTATAGAAAACTATGGTGCAACCCCACCTTGAATATTGTGTGCAGTTCTGGTCGCCCCATCTAAAAAAAGATATAGTAGAAATAGAAAAGGTACAGAGAAGGGCAATAAAAAATGATAAGGGGTATGGAACGGCTCCCCTATAAAGAGAGGCTGGATTGGTTGGGACAGTTCAGCTTGGAGAATAGATGACTGAGAGGAGATATGAGGAATGTTTATCAAATCATGAGTGGTGTGAAACAAGTTAATAGGGATCAGTTGTTTACCCTCTCAAATAGTATTAGAACTAGGGGACACTGCATGAAACTAACAGGTAGCAGATTTAAAACAAATAAAAATTTATTTTTTGACTCAACACACAAGTTGTGGAATTTGTTGCCCGAAGATTTGATCAAGGCCAGTATTACAGCTGAGTTTAAGAAAGTGTTGGATAAGTTTCTGGAGGATCGGTCTATTAGCTAGGTAGGTTTGGGGAATGTAACCTTTTACTGTCAGGAGCTGGGAGTGAACAACAAGGAATGGATTGCCCTATTGTGACCTGTTGGGTACTTCTTCCAAGCAACTGGGATTGGCCACTGTTGGAGACAGATGCTGGGCTTGATGGATCATTGGTCCAACCCAGTATAGCACTTCTTATGGTCTGAAACAAACTTTTGAAAATAGCTTTGGAGTAATTTAATTGGCTTAGCCGTATACTGAGAGACCTTAATTATGATTAAGATTGTATTATCTATAAAATTAGCTAACATTATATTTTAAGATTAAAACCCCATACAAATGGCAACATTTTTGCATGCGCAGAATGATCCGGTGGCCATTTGTGCATGCACAATGATTTTTTAATTATTATTTTATAGATTTAAATATGGATTCGTATTGGCGTGGCCTTTTACAGATTGATCCAAACCTGTAATGCCCATTCCTAACAAATAGGTTCTGTAGAATTAGGAACTAGTGCAAATATCAGTTTAGTCCTTCCCCTACTCTGCTCTGAGCAATCCTCAAAATGGATGGAATTCCATGTGCAGAGACGTACTTCATGCTGACTTTCTGCACAGAAGTGAACGTCTCCCATTGGGGTGTCGGCAGGGGCACAGTCAGATGAGAAAAAAAAGACAAAGAATGATATGAGGAAATCACGGATGGTCATGTCAAGGGACCAATTGATGGTATTTAGAAAGAGCAATAGCGGGAGTCTTGAAGATCAAATTAAGGCCCTTTTTACACGGGCCATGGTTCAAAGGGGGGTGGGGTGTCGGTGTGCGCCGCAGTCTGTGTGTGGTGGATGGGGGTGGTGGTGGTGTAGACTGGCGCACACCTCAGTCATGCATGTAAAAAAATCAGCTATATTTGAAATTTTATACCAGGATTTTGCAGCACTGGGTTCTTGTCTCCTGAAGAGAATGTTGCTCAGAGTAGCAGGCCTGGAATATACTGAACTAAAACAACTAATTGCCATAGGAAACTACTTTGAACAATTTCCAGTTCATGAAACATTGCCTTCCCCATTTGGGTGTAACACAGCTCCAAGTATTAATGAATTTAACTTGTTCATTTTGCTGTCCCTCAGTATTCCAATTATAGGAGTTAATATTATTTCCAAATTACATGATTTTTGTTGTCTGCAGTTTGATGCTCACACAGTCAATATTGTCTAAAAATTCCAGATGCTCTGTTGGAGTCTGTGATACTATAGTCATGTCATAGGCATAAAATTTTAGGGACATAGCTTCATTTATTATTATTTATTATATAGCACCAGCAATGTGCCTGGTGTTGAACAGCTGTAATTCGAGCCAGGCTACTGCACCAAGATGCTTGTGTTCTAGAACGGACAAGGAAGAGGAGAACATAGGGAGAGACAGGGATACATACATTCCCATTTTATAGACTGAGGCCAAGTGACAGCAACTTGTCCAAGGCCACCCAATAAATTTATGGCTGTGCCAGGATTAGAATCTTCGATTCCCAGAGCCAAGACCAACACATTATCCACTAGGCTACATGGGTTCCTTGTTTAATTTCCTTTTGCACTGCTGGAGGTAAGGTCATTGAGTTATCCTCTATGTTCCAACTTTGATCCTGGGTGCCCACAGTTCCTGTAAAGCCATTAATTTCTTTCGATATTTATGAAAAAAAATAAATCCAATTTTTGACGTGTGTTTAATTCCAGCCTTATATCATAAGCTGTAGCCATTTGTGTAAGTAATAATGAGTTTTTAAAATGCACCAATCTGTCAACATAATACACTGTCAGCATCATACAGTTGTGCAGGAAGGGATTGGACACAAGTTTAGCAGGAGGCGGGAGTAGGGAGGGAAGGGAACCAGATTCTACTATTTGTCCGCATTAAAAAAAACACTAAATCCTGTCAAAAACATCCTGCGTTTGTCTCTTAAGTGTGTGTCAGAGTCCAATCTGAGGCCCTCTATCATTCATGGGAGCCACATATGTCAGCTGCAGTAGTGATCTGAACAGATGCGCTACAGCTACCGATTTAAATATTTGCTCTTCAAATAAAACTTTGTTCAAGAGATGTCTAAGGCTTTAGCTTGCTTATGGAACATGCCGGAGGACACCTACAAATAAATAAACTGTTTCTTTCCCCTCCCCCCACAAAGAAATCTCTATTTTTTTTTTTCATTTTTACAAAATTTTCTTTCTCAGCAACAGAAACACGACACACTGTCCATTCTTACATAATAAGAACTAGAATGTATCTACTGTCAGTGAACGAACAAAAAGAAAGAATGGCACTTTTTACACAAGACATGGGCATGCGTGGGGGAAGTCCTGTGTAATCACCGCAGCCAGTGGGTGGGGGTGCGTGTGCGCTCCTGCACAACACCCATCTCCAACCGGTGGGTTGCTCTGTGTAATTGGGTGTGCACCTGTGTAACCGTCCCCTACACACTGCTCCTACACTCACACACACACACACCACCGCTGCCCGTTTAAAAGGGGCCAATAAAAGACATATCCTTATAACAAAAGACTGTCAAATACAGTTCAACAGTCAACAAATTGCATGGCGAGTCATTTAGATCTAGGACTGTAGCAGGGCGGTTGCTCCCTGCCCTGCTCCAAGCTTCTGCAGCGACTGGCAACTCCCTTGGGCTCAGCAGCGCCACAGGACAAGTGGCAGGGCCACCGAGAGAGCTGACAGGCAGCGGAGTTACTTCCCCGCCTGTGAAATAAACGAAACTAACTAGACAGCACTTTAAAGTGCTCGCTTAGAGAACGGGACTCCGATTGCTGTCGGGAGAGCTGTGGGCAGGGTTGGAGCCCTGTTGGGATCTCCTTGAGGGGTGGAGCCTGGAGAGAGTGGAAGCTTTTAGGACCCCACAGAGCCCTTTCTCCCAAGTGATTGCTTTCCTATATATAACAGCCCCACAGAAATTTTACTCTGTCTATTGTTCTGATGTCTTACATGTCGTGTGTGGCCCTAGAGCTTGCGTACTTTGACCAGCAGAAATTGGTCCAGTAAAAGATATCATCTGAACTACTTTGTCTCCATTTTTTATTGTCCTAGGATAGTTGTGAATGTGTGTAATTTTTAGGTCACAGTGCCAGGATAAATAGTGCTATATAAATATGCCGTACAGAAAAATGCTGGTATTTCTAATGCAGGCAATTTAAAAATGTGCTTGCATTTATTCACACCAGCATTTAATTTGCGCATTCAAGCAGTTTTAAAGAATGTGCCTTTCATGTTCCCACAAGCCCCTCAGGTGGGGGTGGAGAGGAGGAGGAGCGGCTGTCACAGTGCCTCGCTTCCCGGGGTCCCAGAGAGGGGAGAGGAGCAGAGCCGAGCCGGAAGCGAGGCGCGGTGTAACTGACATGTAACTGACTAGGCTAGTCAATATCATGCCAGTTACACCGAGCCTGGCTTGCCCGGCTCTTGGCTCCTCTCTCTTCTCCAGACAGAGAGCCGGGGAAGGGAGTCGCGGTGTAACTGACATGATATTGACTAGCCTAGTCAGTTACGTCAGTTACACCGCACCCCGCTTGCCGGGCTCTGGGCTCCCGGAGAGGGAAGCGGAGTGGAGCCAAGAGCCGGGAAGCGAGGCGCTGTGTGACTGACATGCGGACACCAACGTTCTGACAGGAGGATTTACGCAGGTCACTTCAAACCCTCACTTGTAAAGGTAGGTTTTGGCCGCTTGTCAATGCGCTTAAAAAACAACCGCAAGGACGGTTAAAGAAGCGCATACAGTCTTTCACACTTCAAGGAAATATGTGGGAAAAAGAAAAAAGCTCTGGTTTGCTGTACGTGGGAATGTGCTCATAGTCTAGGTCATAGTAGGCATTGTTATAGATTTATCTTTGAGAATTCATGGAAGAAAAAGCTTTTTAGCTACAGCTGGAGTTAACAGAATTTACTTAGAAATCCGCTCTGTGTTTTCAGGATGTTCTGGTTAAAAACCTTGGAATACTGAATGTTTGGCAAAGGCACAGTAGTAGATTAAGCTGCCACATATGGTAAAGGCAGATGTTTATGGAGTCGGCAGCACTTTAGTTTAGGGGCAATATCATTTGTCTTCTTTTTATGAAGATTCCTCCAGCCTCTCAGCATTTTAGTTGAGGCCTAGATAGCGTAAACTCCCAGAAGAATGGCAGCTAGAGGTCATTCAGGTTGACAGGTGTATTTTTTATTAGACAATAGATTGCTCTTTATTATAAAATCTGATGGCAGCAATTCCCCTGGAGTGCTGGAAAATAGCACATGTTGTTTTCAAAAGCCAAAGCAATGAAGCTAGCGTCACATACCTCCTGACATTGTCAGCAGCCAGAGGGACACGTCCTCTTCTCTCGACCAATAAGCTCTGTCCCTCAACGAATAGGCTGCACCCTTTCACATGTTTACACAGAGGCACACGTGCACCCCTCAGCATTCCAAGTACCTAAAGAAGGACAGACGTTCTCCTCTGTATCATTCCATTGAGTTGCTTGTCATTCCATCATCTCCTCATTCTCCTCTCAAGGGTTTTTCCAAAGAGGTGCCTATACAGTACCTTTTTAACGCTCCAAGAGGCCAGGGGCAGAATGCTCATTTGAGGGGCCCCCACATTCTTTCTCTCTACCACCCTGTTGATGTCATTTTTCCCCCTTACTTGGAAAAAACCAAAACCTAGGTGGTTTTCTTTTTGAAAACCACCTATATTTGACATTGGAATTCAGTACAACAGTATGTTAAGAATTTATGTCTCAAAAATTGAAATACAAAAAAAATATATTGTTAGATTCACTTGCAATGTACAGCACCTTCTGCACATGGGATTTTTTTTTCAAATTTAATTGACTAATGTAAACATCAAATACAAAGATAAAGAAAATGTTTACACGTAATGACACAACCTATATTCATGTTACTGCAAAAGTTATCAAATCCTCTTTTTTCCTAGCTTTCTTGGCAGCAAGTTCAGATATGAGATCATCAAAAGTAATTTCTCTCAGAAGATCCCGTTCTGTAGAGAGAACAGATAATGATGAGAATCTTGACTACGGCATTGTTGACCATAATTTGTTTTAAATAAAGGATAATTTGGAGTACGCTCTTTCTCCTTCACAATTTGAAATGGGTAGAGTTAGTTAGACAGAAAGTTATAGTAACATCTGGAAAAGCTTCAGCCAGTTTCTTATTGTAAATTATCTTTAAAACACTTTGCATCCGTCCATCACATCCATCTGTATTATTTAAGAAGAGGAGAGAGAAATTTTAAGATCTTTTGGGTAAGCTCTCATTAAAGCTTCTGCATCCCTTTCCAGTGTATCCTGATTTTGGGAAGCCTGTTCCAGTCTTGCCAGGAAACCAAATCAATTCACAACTTCGGTGTAAGCACAGGAGTGCTTTTCCAATTCATTTTGAAGTTTATGAAAGCTAATGTAACGTTCCACCATGAACATTCCATTCCATTCCACTTTTATTTATATCCTGCACTCTCTCGAAAACAATTCCGACTCGAGGCGGTTCACATAATTTGCAATATAAGCAACACACCAAGTAATAACCCACACAGGGGAGCACACACAATTAATAGCACATAAGCTGGGTATTATCCCATGCAGTGGAACCCATAATGCACAAAACAGCAGCAATTCTAATTAACAAAACATACCCCATAGTTTACTGTTACTCCCCTTCCATGCCATCACCTGCTCACATCAGGACATTGGCCCTTGCTCCAACATTTCTGTACCCCGTTGCCACCAGGGAACATCAGCCTACACCACTCCTCTCTCACAGGGTGGAGCCGGCTGCCCTCCTTTACTTAGACAGTTTTCCCCCAGTACAAACCACAATAGCTCCCCGCCTTAGCCTCATAGCCCGGCCGAAGGGGCACGGCCACCCCTTTGGCCATGCCCATGCGCCCCCGACACGCACCTCCGGCATGCCCTCAGCCGCCCCGATGTTAAGGGGGGAGACCCGGAAGTGGGCTCCTCCAGGTCCCTCCCCCGCAAGGGTTGGGGGGAGGAGAGAGTAGTCCCATCACCCTGCGCCGGCCAAAGAACAATCCCCCGCCCTCGATACAATGTCCCACTTGTCCCGCTAGTTGACATCACCGGGAGGAGGGAAGGGAAGGATCTCTGCTGCTGGGCTTGCTGCTTCACCACCTCGGGGGCTCCCCACCTGCTGCCACCGCCAACAGTCCCTTCGGCCACCCCCAATGTTAAGGGGGGCGACCCGGAAGTGGGTTCCTCCAGGCCCTACCCCCGCAAGGGTGGGAGAGAGGAGAGAGTAGTCCCATCATCCCACGCCGGCCAAAGAGCAATCCCCCGCCCTCAATACCATGTCCCGCTTGTCCCGCTAGTTGACATCACCGGGAGGAGGGAAGGGAAGGATCTCTGCCGCTGGGCTTGCTGCTTCACCACCTTGGGGACCAACATGGCAACAACGCTGCTGGCAAGCAGGAAAACTCCTTGGTGGTGAGTCTCGGAGATGGAAAGCAGCTCCCAGCCTTGCCGTTTGTGTATAAAGGTGACTTGGTCCCCATAGCCAACACTTTGAAGCAAGGATTTTAGGGCTGTCGCTGCTGACCTTACGGGGCTAAGAGGCGTGGGCATGTTCTGCTATCTGCACTCCCTCCAGTAGAAGTCAATGTCCCCCAGTGTTGGTTCCACGGTGTAGGAAATCTGAAAGAGCAGGGCCATGAAGAGCTGCGGATACAGCATTTGCACCTCCCGTCGACAGGCAGGCTCCAGGAGGATCTCATACAGGGCTCTGGTAGCAGCCAAGGGGGCAACAGCAGCCTCATCCCATGAGATGTCATGCTTCTTCCTCATTGGCTGGTCCTGCAGCCTATTAAGAAGCTCTTTTAAGACCCTCTTGGTGGTCTTTGGGTGGCAGGTCAATGTTCGCCACATCTCTGCTACTGTTCTGTCACAGATCAGGGAGCAGCCCACCAGGCCAATGACCATCTCCTCAGTGTGGCTGTAGCCCAGAAGACGAAGGGCCCTCAGCAGCTCGAACCGAGCCGAGGCCTTGCTGATGGAGTTCAGATGGTGGTAAATGCACCTGACAGCTTCCAGCACCTTCTCCAAGCTGGACATGGGAGCAGTGAGAATGGCTTTCAGCATGTGTGCTGCAGCCACGGTGTCATGGATGCTGCTGTCCCCCATGCCATTAATTGCTGCTATTATAAAGTCAGTCCACTCAGCCGGGTGAAGATATTTTCTGAACACCTCTGAAGCTGTGCTGCAGCAAAGAGTCCTGTGCTGTATCTCCTCAGGGGAGGTTCTCCACTACCTGGTTGGTTGGCTGGCTGGCTGGCAAACAACCAGCCACATGATGACTCTGAGCTTCCCCTGAGCTAACATGTCTCTGCCAGTTAGCTTACAGTCACTTTGTCCATCTGGGGAAATTAATTTGTGTTCCTATGATGCTGTTGATCTTTCATCTGAATATGTGGTTTCCACTTGAGGACTAATTTTCTTTGCCTCTTCTTTAATTTCATCAAATTTGTTCCACATGTCATGGACAAAGGTGATGGGGGAAGAAAGCAAATGTTTTCCTGCCACAACATCAAGACCTGTAGGATTTTATTGGATTTTGTTGACGCAGTCAAACCTGTGAAAGATTTTGTGCCAGAATACTGCCAAAAAAGCTATTTCAAGTGTCTTCAACTTTTTACCAAAGAGTTTGCTTCAATCATTTATTTATTTATTTAGAACATTTTTACCCCACCCCTCCTGTCACTGGCAGCCCGGGGCGGCTAACAAAATCATCCATAAAAATAAAATATATAAAACATTAAATAATAAAAACAACGATAAAAATGAGTAGACAGAAAACCCATACCACCCCCCACCCTCACCCCTCTCCCTCGCTAAACACCTGGTGGAACAGCCAGGTCTTGCAATTCCTGTGGAAACTTGGGAGGTCAGGGGCCAGACGGGCCCCTACCAGAAGGGAGTTCCAAAGACATAGTGTGGCCACCAAGAACGCCCTGTCTTGCGTAGCCCCCCAGGAAACTTGAGAACGCCCTGTCTTGCGTGGCCCCCCCGGGAAACTCGAGGGACCTCCAACAGGGTGCCCCCAGATGACCGCAGGGGCCGGTCCGGAACCCGAGGAGTGAGGCAGTCTTGCAAATAGGCAGGGCCCAGACTGTGTAAGGCTTTATAGGTCAAAACCAACACTTTGAATCGGGCCCGGAAGACTATCGGGAGCCAGTGCAGAGATCGGAGCACTGGTGTAATGTGCTCTTGGCAGCCTAGCCCCACCAGGAGCCGGGCCGTCGCATTCTGCACCAGCTGCAGCTTCCGAGCCGTCACCAGAGGTAGCCTCACGTAGAGCGTGTTACAGTAGTCTAACCGAGAGGTGATAAAAACATGAATGATTGTGGCCAGATCTGAAACCGAAACCAGCGGCCGAAGCTGCCACACCAGGTGTAACTGGCGGAAGGCACTCCTCACCACAGCCTCCACCTGGACATCCAGGCAGAGCTGCGCATCGAGGGGCACCCCCAAGTTCCGTACCTGGTAAGTCAGTGGAGGGCAAACCCCCTCAATCGAGGGGATCGCCATCTCCACCGACTTGCCCACTAACATCACCTCCATCTTGTCAGGATTCAGTCACAGTCAATTAGCCCTCATTCAGTCCCCCACAGCTGCCAGACACCGGGTAAGCACCTAGACAGTCGGGCCTGGGTCAGTTGAAAACGAGAGGTATAGTTGGGTGTCATTCGCATACGGATGACACCTCACCTTGTACCCCCTCATCACTTTGCCGAGCGGCTGCATGTACACGTTGAACAGGAGAGGGGACAGAACAGAACCCTACGTGACCCCACACGGGAGGTCTCGGTGAGATGAAAAGTAATCACCAAGCACCACCCGCTGAGTTCTCCCAGTCAGGAATGAGCGGAACCATTCAAAAACGATCCCACCCACCCCCACACTGTCCCGCAGGCACGTCACCAACATCTCATGGTCAACGGTATCAAACGCAGCCGACAGATCTAACAGGACCAAAAGGGTCAATTGACCCTTATCCTTTTCATGGCGCAGATCATCGACCAAAGCCACTAATGCTGTCTCAGTGCCATGCCCTGGACAAAATCCAGACTGCGAGGGGTCCAGATAACTGGTGCGGTCATTTTGTTTAAAAATTGCCCTTTATAAACAAGAGGCACTCACACATGCCCGGGCATGGGACATGAGTGGGTGCATCCCGTTTGAAAGCGGTGGTGGGTGGGTGGGTGTGCATGTGAGCTCCTGCAAAACATGCACCTCTCCCGCATGATGTAACAGGAAAACTAAGGTTAAACTAAACTGCCTAGCTGAGTCAGACCAATGGTCCATCTTAGCCCAGTTTTGTCACAACCTGACACGACAGCAGGGGTTTCAAATTCAGGTCCAAATCTGGCTCTTCCAGGGTCTCTGGCAGAGGCCATCCTGGCGTGCTGCCTGGGACTCCTCTGGGCTCCCAGCAGAGACCTCCCCCAGGCATGCTACCAAGGATCCTGAGGTGGAGATGCTGGGGATTGAACCTGGGACATTATACATGCAAAGCTCGTGCTCTTACCAGTTGAGCTATGCCGCCCCCGTGTGGGGTGTGTGTGTGTGTGTACCCGTCTACACCACCACCACCCCTCACTGCCCCTGCAGCGGCGTGATGGCGAACAGCCTCTGCAGGGGTGGTCTGTTTAAAATAAGGCTTAACTTAACCACCAGTTTCTCTTTGGAATCATTCCCATTCTTGATGAAGGTTTCCAAAATACAGTCATATAGAGGATAAGAGTGTGTGTGACATTTCTCTGCAGGATAATCTTGTTTGTGACAGGTTTTTCAGGGTGATCCTTGGTGTACTATTTGTTCTGGAACAGATCAGTACTCCTCTTGAAGTACTTTCCATCTGTGGGTAGATGTTGAATAGAAAGAGTATAACACTTCAAGAAACTGGAATAGCTTCACTGTCATTCATACCGTTTTGCCTGACCAGGTTCAGGGAATGTCCAGCACAAGGCACTAACACAGCTTGGTGGTTCTTGCTTTTTCTGTGAGCTTGCGGTCCCTGATATTGACCAATCATATTCCTTGTATTGTCCTACGTCTGTCCTCAGCAATTGTCTTGATGCCAATGTCATACTTCTGAAGAATGTTGATGACAGTTTCACATAAGTTTTCTCCAGTGAGGCTGTCAATTGGTACAAAGCACAAAAATTGCTCCTTCACTTCTCCATTCAGGCAGTACCAAAAAACAATGCATAACTGGTCCGTATGAGAAATGTCTGGTGTAGAGCCAACGATAAGAGAAAAGTACTTTGTCTCTTGAATCTCCTGAATGATTTTTCATACGAACTTCATTCCCCATTAGCTGAACCAGTTCATCACATTTCTGCAAGGAAATGTATGAAACATGGCCCTTCCCATTATTTCCCTGCTTTCTCAGGGGCTGCTCAAGAAAAGGATCACATTGGGCAATATGTTTCATTGATCCAGGGTAAGTTTCATTGTGCGGTGATCCCAAAGTCTGGCCGTCACCATGGAATGGAAGTCCTCTTTCTGCGAGAAACTTAATAACAGTAACCATGCACTTCAGTATTTCATTCCAGTATCTGATTTCTTCAGACATCTGACATCGTCCATTGTGCCTGTTTGTTCTTCCGTAAAAGCCAGGTCATAATAAACTTTTGGTGTTGAGTGCTGTTTTTGTGCTCCCTGGGGTTTTTATCTTCACAGTTTTTTTCCAATTTCAGAAACCTCCTTCCACAAAAGCATTTTTCATCACTGTAGATAAGTGAAAGAGTTTTCAGGCAAAGCAGAAAACATTTCCTGTTTGATACAGAATATAACAGCCACTTCCAACAACGTGTCTCTCCATTTTCTAATAGTTGCACAAATGCTGAAGATGACAGGTAGCACATTGACTTTGAATACATCCAGGCTCAAGCTTCACTTTTTCCGTCAATGTTCTGAAAATATTCATACCCTCTGCTGATGCAGAAATTTTGCATATACTACTACAGTTCCTCCATTGGGACAAAAAGACCTCCTGGAGTTCTCGAACATCTGAAAAGTTCCCTGGAACCACCACTTTCACAGGGTTACAATAGTATTCTTTGGGACTTGGTGAAATGTCTTCTGGGTATGAAAACTCATGTGGGTGAAGCATCCTGACATCAGAGTTTTTTCTCTGTGGGTCTTTTCACTGACCAGCTGCCTTTGAAAGAAAAGGGGGATCTGATCATTCAAACACAGTACTGTTTGTCATAGTTGATATGGCTTCCTCCATGTGTGAGGCCCAGAGCATTTCTCTCCATTGCCCACTTCTCCTAAAAAGGGCTTGAATACCAGTCTCTCTCCCTCCTGAAAGAGGAATTTTGACAGCTGCAGGAGGGACTGTGGGATTCATCACCCAAAGAGGGACTGTCTCTCCTAAGCAGGGAATGTTAGGGGGTATGGCGTCAGGTTCCTTGGGTACATACGTAGTTGGAGGACCAGGTCTAGGTTGGGTATAGGGTCAGGTTTCAGTCTCGCGGAAGGGCAAAGGACCCTGAACATGCTTCAGGGCAGAAGCATGGAGGTCCATGACGGGAACACAAGGGCCAAGGACAAGACACAGGTTCAAGACAAGAGCACATGGGTCTGGCGTGAGCACCTGAAGACTGGAGGGTAGCGAATGTAATGCTGATATTTAAAAAGGGGTCTAGAGGCAATCTTGGAAACTACAGATCAGTGAGCCTGACATCAGTGCCAGGCAAAATGGTGAAAATGATTACTAAGACCAGAATTACTGGGCATATTGATAAACATGGCTTAATGGGGAAGAGTCAACATAGATTGAGCAAAGGGAAGTCACGCTTCACTAATCTATTGAATTTTTTTGAGAACGTGATAAGCATGTAGATGAGGGGGAGCCAGTCAATATAGTGTATATGGATTTTCAGAAAGCGTTTGATAAGGTGCCTCATGAGAGACACTTGAGGAAATCGGAAAGTCATGGGATAGGAGACAGTATCCTATTGTGGACTGGTAACTGGTTAAAGGATAGGAAACAAAGAGTATGACTAAATGGTCAGTTTTCACAATAGGGAGAAGTAAATAGTGGAGTGCCCCAGGGATTTGTACTGGGAATGGTGTTTAATGTATTCATTAATAATCTGGAAAGGGGAGTGAGGTGAACACATTTGTAGATGACACCAAGTTATTCAAGGTAGTTAAAACACAAGCAGACTGTGAAGAACTGCAACAGGATCTTACAAGATTGGGTGCCTGGGCATCTAAATGGCAGATGAAATTTAATGTGGACAAGTGCAAAGTGATGCACATAGGGGAAAAGCAATCCAAACTTTATGTACACAATGCTGGGTTCTAACTAAGGAGTTACCACTCAGGAATAGGACCTTGGAGTCATTGTGGAGAATACATTGAAATCCTCAGCTCAGTGTGCGGCAGTGGTCAAAAAAGCAAACCGTATGTTAGGAATTATTCGTAAGGGGATAGAGATAAAACTGAAAATATCATAATGCCTCTATATAAAACTATGGTGTGATGCCACCTTGAATATTGTGTGCAGTTTTGGTCGCCCCATCTCAAAAACGATATAGTAGAAATAGAAAAGGAACAGAGAAGGGCAACAAAAATGATAAGGGGTATGGAACGGCTCCCCTATGAAGAGAGACTGGATAGGTTGGTGCTCTTCAGCTTGGAGAAAAGACGACTGAGCTGAGCGGGAATATGATAGAAGCTTATAAAATCATGAGTGATTAATTCCCAAATTAATAGGGAACTGTTATTTACCCTTTCAAATAGTACTAGAACTAGGGGACATTCCATGAAATTAACAGGTAGCAGATTTAAAACAAATAAAATAACTTATTTTTTCACTCAACACACAATTAAGTTGTAGAATTTGTTGCCAGTTGATATGGTCAAGGCCAGTAGTACAGCTGGGTTTAAGAAAGGTTTGGACAAGTTTCTGGAGGATTGGTCCATTAGCAGCTATTAGCTGGGTAGGTTTGGGGAATTTAACCTGTTGGGAGCTGGGGGTGAACAACAGGGAATGGATCACTCCATTGTGACCTGTTGGGTACTTCTTCCAAGCGACCGAGATTGGTGACTGTCAGAGACAGGTGCTGGGCTCGATGGACCATTGGTCTTATCCTGCATGGACTACTTATGTTCTTATTAACTGTAGTGTTTAAATCAAAACTCCATCTCTGAACTCTTTTCAAACTTTGAGTCAGATTCTAATCTGAACTTTGCAGCTGGTCCTAGTCTCTGCTACTGACTTAGCCAAATACTGGAATCCAAAGGTTTATCTGGATCCGAACTCTGTTGCCCAAGCACATCTCTAGCTGAAAGGGCTGTGGGAGCATTTCTAGGTCTCTAGACCCCAGTAATGGCTGCTCATATCATTAAAAGCAGAGAGAAGACTTAATCTAAAAACTTTCTTCACTCCTTTTACAGCATTGCAAATATCAGACACCATTTCCCCCCCCTGGTGTGTAGGAACGTTTATGCTTTTGTTACTGAGAGGCAAGATATAGGACTACATAGACTCACAACTTAATCTATGATAATTGCTATATTCCTAAAATTCATCCACAAGCACATTTTGTAATCTACATAGTGAAAACAGTGGTCGATTAGTACCTTCAGCATCTCTAATATAATTCAGCTCTGTTACACTGTGTCCACATTGGTATTTATGGATAGGCTCCAGCTGATGTAATTTCTCTTTTGTGACACTGAAAAATGAAGAGCTACGGTCTTGCCTTGGCAAATTAGCATTGGAGACATGGACATACTACAGATCCCCCAATGAACCTTGTGTACAACATTGGGAGGTTCTCCATGGGATGTGTGAGCTTTAGAGCACCTTTCCAGGCATATGCAGTTAATTTGGTAATGATCTGAAAACGAAAAAAAGTTCTTAATGATAGTAGTGTCCCAAAGTCTATTTAACAGTGTGTGTGATTCATACAAAATGTATAATATTCATTCACACAATTGCATATGAAATACATGTATTAAATACAGATTAAATACATACCTAAGATGCATAACGTTCATACACAGTGGGTGAAAACAGACGTGACACTGGCCCGACATCTCACCTGCATGTCTGTTCCCCCGCCGCCAGATGTTGACCCACAGCTGCCCGGGATGGGTAGGTGCCCAGCCCAGAATGTAGCCTCCAGAAGATCCCAGGTGCCCATTCTGGGCCAAGGGCTGCCTACGTGGGCGAAAGCAGGCCAACGTGTCTGTTCAGCCCTGTCTTGCTGGGGCGCTGAGAGAAGGGCGGGGCTACCCACCTGCACATCTGTTGCAGCCTCACCACTACCTGGGGCATGCAGGCAGTGGGCTGACTCTCCCAGCAGCAGGCATGTTTGTTCAGTGCCACACGCCAACCTGGAGAGTGGCCACCACTGTTTCCCACCTTGGGCCAATCTGGGAAGCCGCCGTGCTGCCTGCATGTCTTTCTTACCCATAGCGACAATACAGTATTGCCTCCCCTTGTCAGGGCTTGGCCCTGAACCCCTGTCTTTTGGGGTCCTGTGGTGGTGCCTTGTCCTGCTGTGCTACCATCTCAGCACCCCAAAGCCTGCCATTGCTCTGTGGAGCTTTGTGTTTGTCTTGTTAACTGCACCTGGCCTCTGGTGCAGTCCCTAGTCCGTCCCACTGATTCCTGATTGGCTTCCAGTGGGCATAAAGCCTGATGGGAACAACAGGATGTTAGTGGGGCAACTGTTGCCTTCCTTGTTCCACCATGCCAGGAGCCATTGCTTAGTGTTCCATTGTGGCTCTTCTGCTTTGGTTAAGTTACCCTCCTGTTGTCATTGTCCCTTTTAGATCCTGTCCCATAGACCTCCTCCTCTTGGAAGTCTTAAAAGTTCCATTTCTATGCTCTGGTTTGGTGTCTCTCTACGTAGCCTCATACCCTGGTTTTCCTTGGTGAAGTATTATCCTGATCCCTGTGTATTTGGTTGCCTTTGAAGTTTGCCTTCTCCCCTCTCCCCCTCTGTCCCATACCTTGTGCTTATTAAACCTTGTTGCCGTTAAACCTCTATTGTGTCCCTGTGTACTGTTAAACCTTGGTGTTTTGAAGGTCTGCCTTCTTCCCACTGCCTGTCCTGGTCTTCACCCGATTCTTGTTAAGGCTTGCTGTCTCTGAAGCCTGCATTCTGTCTTATGCTGACTCAGTCCTTGCCTTACTCCTGCTAAGTCTGGTGTCCCTCTGTAGCTTGCATTCCTCCTTCTTACCTTTCTCCATACCATGCTGGCTACACTCGTCCTTACCTTTTAGAGCCTGTTCCCTGCTAATCTCCTGCTAAGGCTGATGTCCCTGTGAAGCTTGAATAACTCCCTCTGTTTGCTTCTCTCCACATTCTACTGACTACATTCTCCTCTTCCCCTTAGAGCCGTCCAAGCCGTGCTAAATACAACCCTTCTTTGCCTGGAATCTACCTCTCTCCCAACTTGCTGGTTGAACTCCCTTTCTTAAGGCCTGTCTCTCTCTACCTGTTATTAATTACATACTTGTGTCTCATAGAGTGTTTCTCTTCTCTATCCTGCTTGTGGCACTCATAAGAACAAAATGGGGAGAAGGAGGCTATTAGAGTCAAAAAGGCATCCTTTAAGAAATGGAAGGCTAGTCCCAATGAAAATAATACGAAAGAGCATTAACACTGGCAACGTAAATGTAAAGTGTTAATAAGGCAGACCAAGAGAGATTTTGAAGGGAGGCTTGCTAAAGAGGCAAAAACAAGCAACAAAAACTTTTTCAAATACATCAAAAGCAAGAAGCCTGCTAGGGAGTCAGTTGGGCCATTAGGTGACAAGGGAGTAAAAGGGGCGCTCAGGGAGGATAAGGACATTGCAGAGAAGCTGAATGAGTTCTTTGCGTCGGTCTTCACTGCGGAGGATTTTGGGGAGGTACCCACGCCGGATCCTTGCTTTGTGGGCGAGGAATTGGAAGAGCTGTTACAAATCAATGTGACGTTGGAGGATGTTCTAGGGCAAATTGACAAACTGAATACTAACAAGTCACCAGGGCCAGATGGCATTCACCCCAGAGTTCTGAAGGAACTCAAATATGAAATCGCAGACCTACTGTTAGTAATTTGTAACCTGTCACTAAAATCTGCCACTGTACCCGAGGACTGGAGGGTGGCAAATGTAACCCCGATATTTAAAAAGGGATCCAGAGGCGATCCTGGAAACTACAGACCAGTAAGCTTGACGTCTGTGCCAGGCAAAATGGTGGAAACCATCATTAAGGACAGAATTACAGGGCATGTTGACAAACATGGCTTAATGGGGAAGAGTCAACACGGATTTAGTAAAGGTAAGTCATGCCTCACTAACCTGTTGGAATTCTTTGAGGGTGTAAATAAGCATGTGGACAAGGGAGACCCAGTAGATATAGTGTACCTGGATTTCAAGAAAGCATTTGATAAGGTCCCTCAGAGAGACTCTTGAGAAAATTAAAAAGTCATGGGATAGGAGGTAGTGTCTTACTATGGATCAGAAACTAGTTGAAAGATAGAAAGCAAAGGATAGGACTAAATGGTCAGTTTTCACAATGGAGAGATGAAAAAATTGGTTTGCCTCAGGGATCTGTATTGGGACTGGTGCTGTTTAATATATTCATTAACGATTTGGAAAAGGGTGTTAAGAGTGAAGTGATCGAATTTGCAGAGGACACCAAGTTATTCACGGTAGTTAAAACATGAGCTGCAACAGGATCTTATGACATTGGGTGTCTGGGCATCTAAATGGCAAATGAGATTTAATGTGGACAAGTGCAAAGTGATGCACATAGGGAAAAATAATCCAAACCATGCGTACACAATGCTGGGTATTAAGTTAGGAGTTACCACTCAGGAAAAGGATCTGGGGGTGGTTGTGGACAATACAGTGAAATCCACAGCTTAGTGCGCAGCAGCTGTCAAAAAAGCAAACAGAATGTTAAGAATTATTCAGAAGAGGATAGAGAATAAAACTGAGGATGTCATAATGCCTCTATACTCATCAATGGTGCACACAATATTCGAGGTGCGGTCGCACCATTGATGTGTATAGAGACATTATGACATCCTCAGTTTTATTCTCTATCCTCCTCTGAATTTGCCATTTAGAAGCCCAGGCACCCAGTGTTGTAAGATCCTGTTGCAGTTGCTCACAGTCTGCTCGTGTTTTAACTACCTTGAAGAACTTGGTGTCGTCTGCAAATTTGAACCTTGGTGTCGTCTGCAAACCTTGACTAACTTGGTGTCGTCTGGTGAGCAGCAGTAGTGAAGGGAGACGGGCCCCTGCAGGGAGTTACAGTAGGAGTGGAGGCGGAGGAAGGATGCTGGGCAAGGAATATACCTTGGACGGAGGGAGTGATTGTGGTCAGCCCCCCCCCCCTTGAGACTCTGTGTGGGGGTGTCTGGTCCGTTGTCCCCAGTCCTGACTGTCAGCAAGCTCCTGGAGGAGTGCCGAGCAGTTGGGGAGAGGAGAGGATGCTGCCGCGTTTGACAAGTGGGCGGGGCCTGGGTCACTTGGGTTCTGGGCCACCCGTACAAGAACCGGGAGCGGCCAATGGCCGTGCCAGCAGCCATGCCAGTGGCACGGGCTGAAGGTGCATGGCCAAAGGGACGTGCCCTTTGGCTGGGCCCTTCGGCTGGGCCCGACAGTTGGGGCCGGGAGAGAGGGAGGGTGTTGTGAGTGTTTGGTGGGCTGGGGAATTGAAACGAAGTGGACTTCACCTCCTGGTGAGAGCAGGAGGGGAAGTGGAAGATCCCTCTCTTGGGGGTTCCAAGGGGGGTGAGGGTTTGTGAGAATGGAGCAGTTGATATGGAATAGTGTCGGTTTGAGATAATGACGTAAATTGTGCCGTATGCCGCATTTGTTTGTGTATGGGGGTGTATATGGAGGGGAGGGAGATACCTCTTATATATTGTACTTTTTTGAAATGGGGTTTTGGTATTTGTTAAGGAATTGTGATGTATTGTTGTATATTTATTATATGTTGAACGGATCCCTCCTCCTGGTGAGAGCAGGAGGAAGTGGGGGAAAGAGGGTCCCTCCTGGTGGGTGCAGGAGGGAGGTAGGAGTTGTGGATAGTATAGGTTTTGTTTTGATATGTAGTATAAAATGTATTATTAGGTTATATAAATTGATTGTGGGGGGTGGTGGTTATGATTATGATGACTTTATGAAATTCGTCTTTTGTGTATGCTTTATGGATTCTATGTTGTAAGCCGCCTCGAGTCGCTTGTGGTGAGAGAGTGCGGGATACAAATTAAATTTGAAATAAAAATGAAAAAAATGGAAACTTGATCACCTCACTCTTAACACCCTTTTCCAAATAATTCATGAATACATTCATGAAACGGCACCGGTCTCAAGCCCACCACTTTTTACATCTCTCCATTGTGAAAACTGTCCATTTAGTCCTAACCTTTGCTTTCTATCTTTCAACCAGTTTCTGATCCATAGTAAGACGCTATCTCCTGTCCCATGACTTTTTAATTTTCTCAAGAGTCTCTCATGAGGGACCTTATCAAATGCTTTCTGGAAATCCAGGTACACTATATCTACTGGGTCTTCCTTGTCGACCCTCAAATAATTCCAATAGGTTAGTGAGGCATCACTCCTCTTTCTGTAGGTTCTTTCTCACATTTGACCTTGCCTTATACTCCTGCCTGGTAATAGGGTGCTTGTCCAGTTCCCTGGAACTTGCCTGTGGGTCTCAGGGGCTATCTGGACCCTTTAGTAAGAGTTACTCCATCTCATCTGGGGTCACAAAGGGCCTCTACACCCCTATGATGATCTTGGTATCAGCTGGTAAGGGTGAGCCGTTCTTGATTCTGAGGGTTTTCTGCTTAGACCTGTGGAGGCCACTGACACCTCTATCCAGATCCTTCTTTATTCCAGAAGTGTTTTATTATCCTTCTGGGACACCCCTTTACTCCCAGAGCCTACTGGACTTCGACCTGAGAGAGCAAGTTTCAAATTCCACGTTAGCCATGAACTTTGGGGATGTCAACAACTCTCTTGGCCCCAGTTCCCCATCTGTAACAATGGGAATGATAATGACTTACCTGTTTTTTCTCCATTGCTACCATTTCCTTCCAATGGTGGCAGTGAAGAAAATGCAGTGAACACAGGTTGCTGTGAGAGTGAACTATACAAGGATTTAAAAATACTGCTGTGCATTGCTTTGCTGGCAAAGCCATGTGCAGGAGGGGGGGGCTTTCAGACCATCCAATCCTCATGCATATTCTGACTGCGCATTTCCCCCACCCCCCCTATGTGCAGGGGGGCTATGTCTGAAAGTGGCCTGAGTCAGACCAATGGTCCATCTTAGCCCAGTATTGTCACAACAGCAGGGTTTCAAGTCCAGCTCTTCAGTGTCTCCAGCAGAGGCCTCACCCAGGCGTGCTACCTGAGATACCGGGGATTGAACTTGGGACCTTATACATACAAAGCACACACTCTACCACTGGAACCATGGCCCACCTGTGACACAAGAGCTACTCTTGTCTCTCCCAATGTTCGCCTCTCCCTTATCTCCCCTTTCCCTAAGTCTTAGATTGTAAGCCTCTTGGAAGGTAGGGACCTGTCTATAACTATTGATTGTGCAGTGCCAGGTACAATACTGGTGCTATATAAAATAATAATAATAATATTAATAATAATTAATAATAATCCATTTTGAAATTAGTGGGAAATGGTTTCATTTTGCCCATGAATATTTTTAGCCACTTCTCTGCTTAGGTCCAAAACCCCCAGCAACATTCGAAGGAAGTTGGTTTGAATAAGACACAATTGTGAGATTTCTAAGGTGGGGGGGAGGGGGTGGGAAATGAGAGCTTGAAAAGAAATCTTAGAACAATTGGCCTATTTTCTAATAATTAGTATTCACAAAGGAAAAACATGTTCTGACACCTAGTAATTTCCAAATTGCTAAGACACCTAATGAGATGTCTTAATAAGACTACCAAACGTATAGAAGGAACTAATTATCAATATATTGTACGTGTTAGTTATGCAGGAAGAAAAAGAGTTATTGGGAACGAAGCTTTGTCTTGGTTTCGACTTTCAAGGGTATGTCCATGTTGTCTCTTGGACAGAGAAAAACATCTTAATACTCTACAATTTATTAAAAGATCCTGCTAAGCTGTTGCCTCCCTGCAGCTCTGCTTTGTCTGGCTCGCTTTAGCATCACAGTTGTTATAATGTGTTTTATACCTCTGGAGAATACTAAAAGCGTCATATGGGCTGTACTGCGCTGCATCTTCCAAGCTTGATCCTGCAGCTCTTACCCATATAAGTAGTCCCATTGACTTCACAGGATAAGGTGTCACAGGGGAAATTCTGTGCTTCTTCTCCAAGAGATGTGAACTCACGCTCCTGGTGGAAAGAGTTTTTAGCAATCGTTGTGCCCTCCTCATTCCAGACTGCTGTAGGTGCAAAATTAGCTACTAGCACAATTCAGGCATCAGAGAGCCACTTTGAGCAATCATCCTGGGCTGCCTATGGGAATGCCCTCTCTCTTTCCCTTCCAGCACTGTCTCTGTTTTCTCCCAGACACACACACATCGGAGGGGGTTAATACATAATGCTAGCCTCTCATTTGGGCATTAAACACAGATTCACCTATTATGCCTGTTTGAGCAAGCACAGTTTGTGCCATGTTCTTAATATGGGCTGTGATTCCAGAAAGCATCTTCATGGACTGAATATCGCTACTTCTTCCTTGTAGCCGCTGTTGCATGTAGATAAGCTTGCTGCCCCACTTCCAATCTGTAGTTGGCTGAGATACCATAGGTATCCTTTGCAATAAATGACATCTTCTACGGGACCATCAGGAGGTTACAAAAGTGTACAGTGGCATAAATGTTTGTAAATCCAGCCATGTTCTCTGGATAACATGAGTTATTTCAATGCATGATGGATTTCCACAAATTTAGCATTATGTCTAATAACACCCATAGTGTGAGAGAAAAGTACTACATGTGGCCTGCATTGGTTTAATTCTCCCTTGGTTGTGATGGTGCTTGTTCAACTCCTACATGCAGCCACACTAGGCATGGCAATCTTGCCTTATGTATGTAGACAGCCTACTAATTTGTGTTTACATCTAACATAGAGTCTAAGTGTTTACCAGTTGGGTTTAGCTAGGTGAGGTTCCAGTAGGCTTGAGAAGAAAAGATAGTGCCAATCTTGAAAATGGGGAAAAGAGAGACTCAGAAAATGAACCAGTTAGTTTGACTTCAATACTTTAGAACAAATGATAATTTTTAAGACTTTGACCCTTTTTAAACAGGCCATAGCAGAGGGGGCGGTCTGTGGGCACGCCACTGTGGGGGTGCTGCGGTGGGCACACCCATTCCCCCACCCACATCCCCATATCCCCATGCATGGAGTAACCTGCATTGCTGCCGGTTGGTCTGTGTGTAGGGGGAGCGTGGGGATGCATGGGTTGTGGGAGCGTGCAGCCCCACACCCCCACAGTTACACGGGATGCTCTCCAGCGTGGATGATGGGTGTCCGTGTGGGGGAGCATCTCATGTAAAAAGGGCCTTTGTGATTTATGAACAAATTTCTGATCACCTTGAGGATAATGGGTTTAGTACAACGACCCAGCATGGACTTGGTAGGAACAAATCATGCAAATCCATCCTTGTTTCTTTCTTTGACTATGTAACTGGTTTAGTGACAGAGGGAAATGTAGTGGACATAATATATTATCTAGGCCTCAGTGAGGCTTTTGACAAAGTGCCACATGACCTCTTTCTAAGTCAACTAGAAGAATATGGGCCAGAAGGCACTACCATAAGGTGGTAATTGGCTGAACAAGTGCACCCAAAAATAACGAATGGGCTGATGTCAGACAGGAAGCAGGTACCAGACAAGGTTGCACATGGGTCTATTCTGAGTTTGGTGCTGTTCAACAATTTTATTAATGTCTTTGATGAAAGAGTGTAGAATAGTTATATTTATTTATTTATTTATTTAATTTGTATCCTGCCCTTCTCCAAAGGCTCAGGGTAGCTCTCCATATGAAATATATACAAATATAAATAGACATAAAATGTACAAAAATAAAAACCCACAAAAAATGAATTCCTATAAAACCACTCCCTGGCTCTATCCCAGTACCTACTAAAGGCCCAGCCAAATAAATAGGTCTTGAATTGCCTCTGGAAAATGCCTTTAGAAAAATATCTCTAGAAACATGCAGATGACACTAACCTGGGAGGGACTGCAAATGTTTTGTGAGGGTTATGATTAATATTAAAAATGATCTTGATAGGAACTGGGATGAAAGCAAGAAAAGGGAGTTCATTAAAGACAAATGAAGAGTATGTGACCTAGCAAAGAAAAATCAAACCTACAAATACAAAATAGGAGAAAGCTGGCTAAGCAGCAGCACTGCTGAAAAGATCCAGGGGTGATAGTAGATCACAAGCTGAACATGAGTTGGCAAGGCAATACTGCTTCAAAAAGGCAAATACCATTTGACATCGCATCAGAATAACCATGATCTCTACAATTTAGGAAGTAATGACACTGTTCTACTCAGAACTGGCTAGTTTTCGGATGGAGTCCTGGGCACCAGTTTTTAGAAAAGATATAGAAAAATTGGAGAGGATTCAGAAAAAAACAATGATGATAAAGGCGCTAAAATACAAGATAAATGAGGAAAGGTTGAAGAAAATTGGCATGTTTAGTCTAGAGAAAAGAAGATGAAGGAGGGACACGATAACAGTTTTTAGATATTTAAAAGGCTGCCGTAAAGAAAATGGGGAGCAAGTTTTCTTCATTGGGTGTAATCAGATGGACAGTTACTCTCCTCTGTCTTACCCCCGGGTGGACTGTCCGTGTAAAGGCAGGCCGCCAGATGTCCAAGCAGAGCAGAGGTGGGGCAAGCTGTGCCTCTCTGGGGCACCTCTGCTGGCAGTGCTCCAGATTAGAACATCCCAGAGCACCGCCAGCGGAGCGGCCCGCCCAAACCTGGAGCATCGGCTGGAGGAGGGGCTGCAGTCTGTCTGCTCGGCGGACGGCCTCTGCAGCTCCGCTCTTGGCCAGGGCTTGCCCTGAGCAATGCCGTAGAGCTGCAGGCAGCAGCCTAGAGCGTCAGGTGATCCGCCCGCAACTCTACTGTGTGGGGGAGGGGGCACTAAGCTGGCAGAATGCAGGCCACGGCAGCTGCCAGGTCCATATAAACCCAGCATATATGCGGATGTGGGGAATGTGGGGCTGGCTACCCCCAGAGCAGGACCGGGAGTGGCCAGCCCAGGATCGTCTGAAGACACAGGAGGTAGGACAAGAGGCAGTGGCTGGAAGGTACAAAAAAGGTAGATTTAGGTTAAATATTAGGGACAACTTTCTAACTGTATGAACAGTTAGGCAACAGAACAAGTTGTCTGGGGAAGTTCTGGAATCTCATTAGCTGTCATTTTGAAAGAGGCTGGATAAGAATCAATCAATCAATTCAGCTTTATTGTTGAAGCCATCTGACCATAACAACATAGCCATAAAAAAATCCCAAAATTCCAATGTACTGTAAATCATCAAAATACTCCAACCTGAAAATTTTATATCATATAACAAAATCCAATAAAAATATAAATATAAATATTACATAATATACTAGACATGACACACATACCCATGACCGTAAATGTAAACAGAGAAAGTCCAATATAAAAAACCAACCACCCTGGGCCATATCCCAAATTCCCTATAAATCAAATTCCCTAGCTAATAATTGGCCCCTTTAAACTAAGATGTTATACAATAACTTCACTATCCCCACATCTATAAACATAGGGGGCATAAATCAAGGAGCCATTCAATATGGAATCTTCCTAATATTTCAAAAGGATCTCGTAGACCAGGATAAGCATTAGCGATGGTTCTGGCATAGTGAATCAGGCTTCAGTGGGGTGGATTGGCTGACCCTAGAGACCCTTCCCAGTTCAATTATTCTCCCCTGTCCACAGTATTATTATTTATTATGCCTGCACTGTGCATGGTGCTGTACAGTCGTGATTAGAGATGGATCCCTGCCTCAAGATTCTCACAGCCTAGGCTGAACAAGAACATAGGGAGGGATGGGGATGAGAAGTTGCAAGTGCATGTGTTTAGCTTTATTACAAGAGGATTACAGGAATCCTGCAGGATGAGATGGTATTAAGAGAAGCATACTCTATGGGCGTGAGGAGCTAGGGAAAGGCCTGATGGAAGAGGTAGCCTTTTAGGAGAGTTTTGTAGGCTGGGAGGGAGCCAAGCGTATGTACTCAGAGAGGGAGTTCCAGGCATAGGGGGCAGCTAGAGCAGGAGATTCTGGAATGGGTGAGGGTGGTGGCAGAGGAAGAGTGGCGTCCCTGCTTGGGTACGTAGCAGGAAATGAAGGCAGTAAGATAGGAGCAAGGCCATGAAGAGTTTTGAAGGTGAGGACAAGGTATTTGTGCTAGAGGAAGCTGGAGGTAGTAGAGGGAGGTTGAACATGATCAAAGCTGCTGGTTAGGTGGATGACCTTGGCAGTGGGAGGGTCAAGGTGAGAGTGAAGAAACATTCCAACAGCTCACCTCCTGTACAGGAAGAGCTGCCTTATGCATTGTGAATTGTATGTATCACTATATGGAGGGTTTATAAGCCACTGAAACCCTGTTGTTAAATGGAGGTGATGTGGTGCCTGCGGCTTGTGTTAGCTCTCTGCGCAGAGATGAATTTCCTCCATAATGAATAAGCTTTTCAGGGAAGGAAAGAAAATAACTCCCTGGTGGCATGATCCTGAAACTGTCTGTACTGGTGCTAGCCCTTAGTCCCATTTACTTCAGTGGGACACATATCGGCGCTAGGAGCAGCACCAGCACTAAGCAGCTTGAGGATCATGCTGTGATCAATCATGAGTGCAGCGTGATCAGTGTTTGTAACATTTCTCAATGCAATTGTGAGATTTCTGGACACCTGCTAAGCGGCTGATCCTGTGCGGTGCTGGTAACCATGGACAGTGTGCTAAGTGCCTCCAACATCCTTTGAAAGCCTTTGGGAACTGAGTGAGTGCCTAAAGATGTTTGCAGGATGGATCCCCACTTCTTTATTGCTAGATCTGTTTAAAAAGAAGACAGATAACTGGCTGGGAAGTAGTTTTCTAGCTAATGAAAAAATGCAAAGTTGTTTCTAAATATATCTATTTAATTATGTATTTATCACTTGTAAAAATTAGCTACTCGTTAAAAGTGCAATTCTGTCTGAAAAGTGACTCTAAAAACGGCATAATGTGGTTCCACGTTTATTGTTTTGCAGCAATTTCCATATTAAATGCACTTAGTTTACAAAAAGAAAAAAACCACAATGGGTGTCTTTAGACAGAGTCTCTCTGGGGGTTGCCAGCTCCGTGTCCCCCACGTGCAGCAGCCTTGCCTGTCTCAGGTTTACACAGACCCAGTCACTGCCACAGCCCACGGTCTGCCTGAGTGGATCGCCCAACGTTCTAGGCTGCTGCCCGCAGCTCTGTGGCGTGGCCCGGGGCAACCTCCGGCCAAGAGTGGAACTACAGCAGCCGTTTGCCAAGTAGATGGACCACAGCTTTGACTCTGCCCAGTACCCCAGCTTTGGGTGGCCCGCTCTGCTGGCAGTGCTCTGGAATGTTCCAGAGCACCGCTAGCGGGCCTGGAAAGGAGATAGCGTTGCCTGCTCTGCCGGAACATCTGGCAGCCGACCTTTAGATGGATGGGCTTCCCAGGTGTGGGGCGGAGCAGGGCTGTGGGTGCCATCCATTTAAAAGCACCCAGTGTTTCTTCTAACACAGACGTGGGGAACCTTTCTCTCCCTGTGAACCACTTTGAGAATTAGTACACACTCCTTGGGCTAGATAGGGTTTGGGGCTGGAGGCATTTACAGGATATTCTCAGGATGGGGGGGAATATCATTGGTCTGTGCCATAGATTCATCCCTTGTCCTTGGGTGTATTGACGTACTTTCCCCCTGAGTTCACTCGTTCATTGCTTGAGGGTAGAGACTGGATCCATGGGCCAGATTCAGGAATTGGAAAAGAGCCAAATTTTTAAAAAACCAAAAACTGCTGTAGACCAGATTTGGCCCATCAGCTGGAGGTTCCCCACCCTTGCTCTAACAGCTAGCTCTGGAAATGAGACATGAGACCTGAAAGTCAAGCTGGGATCTCTCCGGCATATGCTTCAGCATCTCCAGGAAAGGTGCAGAAGCCAAAATTCACACTGCTGCATCTGGAGGACCGGATGGCTGCTGTTGGCAGAAAGTGGATCTTGCTTAACTATTTGGTTATTATAAGTGAGCCAAGATAAACACCATCTCAGGCATGGCGCATATCCATGATTTTGATCCTCTTCTTCCTTAGCGGACCCCTTAAGCACTCCTTCCCCCAACGTTTACATTATCGTCAAACCTTGCACTCATTTTCAAAGTGGCCCCATAGAAAGAAAAGGTTCCCCATCCCCACCCCTCTTGTCTATGGAACAGGGATTCTCATCCCTGCCACAGGGGTGCTGGGTAGCTTAATGATTTCTAGCAAAACACTTGGCTGAAAAGAATTATTGATGCACAATGATGGTTACAAACCTCTGGTTTTGTTCTCATCAGGAAGTTGCAGAGAACTAGGGATTCATTCCCCCCCATAGATGCCCCCCCCCCTCAGAACATGATTGCTCCCTAACTGTACAAACCTAAAGGATGAAACCAAGTAACACAAAAAGTGAAACTTTGTTCAAATGGTTAGTTGGCTGTCACTGCATGGTGTCTTTCTCAGAGCTTTCTAAAGCACCTCGTAGCGTGGCTGTGTAGAATATTCTCTCTAGCTTCTTCTGAGGCCCTGAAACATTGACATCTCTTACAAATGAGGTCTTTATTTTCTTCTTCCTTGCCCTTGGGGTCTTCAGAGTTTTCTTTCACGTCTCCCTCTATAGCCTCATCCCTTGCTGCCTAGTGAAGTTAGATTCTCTCCCAGCCTCCTTTGTTCTTTTAGCTTCTGCAGTTTTCTTTGGCAGGTGGCTCTTGGCTTTCTTTGACAGCATTCAATGCCATTTTTTCATCCTCACGCTGTGCTTCCATGAATCCACTGTTCACCCCAAGTGCCACGCAATTTTTTTTAAAAAAGAACAAATGAGAGGTGATATTGTGAAAAATATTTAAGAACTTCTTTTATCCCCATTTCTAAACCTCAGTTCAGGACTTTCCTGTTCTTTTTTCCCAATTATCAAACTTTTGCTCAGAAAATAGCAGTGCATCTAACTGATGGATTTCTAGCAAGCGGAAGTGTATATATAGCCTATATATGTATATACGCGTGAGATCCGCTGATGGTTCTGTAGAAAATGTGGCCATAAATGACTGCTGTGATAGAACATGAAAGTGTTATCCTTTAATCAATTCCCAGTGCTGCTGTTTCATTATTATGGAAGAGGGGAATTATTGTCTTTGCTCTTCTTCCTTTGTGCTGCCTGTTTCTGTGGTATGGGTATATTTTGGATCATGGCTGGGAGCTGTAAGTGAAACCTGGGGTTAAATAGAGATTTGGACTTGATTCTTTTTCTGAGCATACACAATGCTTCTGTGAAAATGTGTATGAAGAAAGATCAGAGAAACTGAATATGTTTAGCCTAGCAAAAAGAAGACATGATAGCAATGTCTAAAGGGCTGCCACAAAGAAAGATATTTGATGTCAAGGGGCTGTTCTTCATTGTTACAGAAGGCAGGACTCAAATTACAGAAAACAACATAGATTTCTGCTAAATATCAGGACAAGCTTCCTAAGTATAAGAGCTGTGCAGCAATGGAACAAGTTGCCTAGGGAGGTTGCAGGCTCGCAGGGGCGTAGCTACCATTGGACAAACAGGGACATTCGTCCCGGGGCCTGTACTGGCTGGGGGCCCAATATCCAAGGTAGCTAAGCCACCCTTCCCCCACTTTTAAAAGAAGTGGCACAATGTTGCAACCACGGGCAGGGCGTGGGAGGGGCCCCATGCAGCAGTCTGCATCAGGCCAGGTCACACTCATAAGCCTTGCGGCTCGGCTCGCCCCATCTGACGCTGCATTGTGGAGGAGGAGCCCCCCCCCCCCCCACTCCCCACCAGTCCCAACCCAGTCCAGGCAGGACTGGCTTGAGAGAGGTCCAGCTTGAGCGGGAAGGTGCCCGGCAGTGGCTCCACTCAGTAAGGAACCGCCACCGGGCACCTTCCTCACATCGAACCGGCTCAGCCTGCCCCAACCCGCCTGACCAGTCCCCGGCCTTCAGGGCTGGTCGGGTGGGCTGGGGCAGCAAGGGACCAGCTCGCCGCCGGCCCAGTAGACGGATAGAACCAACAGCAGGCCACCAGCAGCACTCCGCAGACTCTGCAGAAAGCAAGTAAGTCCCAAGCACCAGCAGCCCAGCGCCCCTAGGCCAGCAGCTTCACCACCGGCAGGAAAAAAAAGGGGGACCCACGGACATTTCTTGTCCCTGGACCCATCCCAAGCTAACTACGCTCCTGCAGGCTCGTCTCCATTGCTGGAGGTTTTCAAAAAGAAGCTGGGCTGCCTTCTGTCAGGGATGTTGTAGCTGTAGTCATCCTGCATCCAAGCAAGGGATGAGCCTTGGGGTGATGTCCCTTCCAACTCTATGATTCCATGAAGTCAGTAAGTTTTGTTTTCTCGGCAACTGAGAATCTGTGAAGTTATTATACAGGGATTTTTTAAGTGAGAGACTGGGTTAGTGGTTCAGGTGGAAAAGGAAGAACAAAGTGAAAGAGAAGAGAAATCCTCAGTAACATACCACAAACACTAATTTAAATAACCATCCTATGGTAGGAAAGTAGTTCATGTAGCTACATATGACCTACTTGTAATGGAAGTTGTCTTCTGTAGTGTATTGACCAAGTGGGATTGTGTTTTTATAGGCAGATTTAACAGGTCTTTGCAAGCTGAACTGAACTGTTTGCGGTACAGAGCTCTGACTGGAAGACTTCCTCTAAGGCTTGAGGAGGGGTCTGTGGCTGTTGAGTGGTACGGCTGTGGAGCAGCCACGCACATGGAGTGAGTGGGGAGGGATTCTAATGGGCGGTGGCCACCCTGCTCAGACAGCCTCCACGCACCCCCCACCACCACAGACCGGCCGTGCAAACAACTCATACAGGCAGCTGTTCCCTTTTCCGCCGCCTGGCAACACCTCCCACCCTGAGCCCCTCCCAACTGCTTGCCTTCTGCCATGGCACACTGCTGCAGACACCATGGAAACAGGAAGCTGTAGCAGCCAGTAACTCTTTCCTACACAGGAGTCGCTGCAGCTGCTGGCAGTCCTGGGCAGCAACAGAGGCAGATACTGGGCAGGACACACAGGAAGCTGCTCTCCGAGCTGCTGTCCTCCATGGTGTTGGCTCTTCTCCTGTGCGTTGCGAGGGGGTTTGTTGTGTTTTGAGTCGGCACAGTGTTGTATTTCACACGCCTGTCCTTTAAGACCTCCCGGCTGTGCTGCGGGTGGGGCTGGGGAGGCGGCCAGCCGCGGACCTGTCTGCTGGTGTGGGTGGGCACCCTAGTTCATATGGGCAGAGGCTATGTGGGCACCTGTCCCCACGCACTTTTTTGCTTCCCCCACACAGCACACTCCAGATTTTTCGGCAGTGCCTCCATGCATGGCCATGAGTGGGTTCTGAGTGGGTCACGGGAGCGCACATCCCCATGCACCACCTTCACACAGACGTTCAGATGAGTGGTTGATGGGTGGCCAGTGTGGTAGCATTCCATTTAGAAACCCCCTAAGACAGGGGTGGGGAACCTTTTTCCTTCCTTTGGGCCACACTGAAAATTAGTACACGGTCCACCAGCACATACGGGTTGCGAGTGGGGGTGCTTAAAAGGTATGCTGAAGATGGGGGAAGAGGAGGATTTATATGGATCCATGCTCAGGCCAGGGCCTATGCAGGCAGGCTCTTCTGAGGCTATGCCCAGTGTGGCTGGGAGGTCCTGTCGCCCACCCCCACCCCCATCACAAAGCTCTGTGAGGCTACATTGGCAGGGAGCAAATGTAGGACAGTTCCCGCCTTTTCCCAATATGGCCACACCCTTACAGAGCACTGTGATGTCAGAGCAGTTTGGGGGACTTGGGTCTTCTCACAGCTCGGGAGTCCACCCTGAGGCTTGTGGACATTGTGTCCAACTCAGCCTGTGCGATACAGAACCAGATGGATCCTGTTGAGCTCAGGTCACAGGCTTCTAGCTTTATGCCTCCTGAAACTCTAAAACACACCATGTCACCATTGAAACAAAAGTCTGCAACATCTTATGTGGACACTTCTTTGATCCAGGCAAAAAGCCAGTGCCCACAGATGTCTGTGCAAAGAGATTTCTACTGTACTGACAACTGCATATGATAGGGTTCATCCTAGGCCTTTGGCTTGCAAGGGTTAATATTGTGCAGCTCTTTGGCATTCCTTCCAGAGGCACAGCTCAAATTACTCCAGCTGTGAGGATGAGAGAATAGCTGCTCTTTGGTGGCGTTTTGCTTCAGAACTCAACATCTTTACCTCCGATGGCTGCAATTTGGTTTATGTAATCTCAGATGCATGATAGTGAATCTGTTGAGTGATACGAGGATATTGTGTGTAGGTTAGCGGCCAAAAGGCCTAGCTCCAAGGTAAGGGAATGGTAAAATTGCCTCTTTTGGGTAACATGATCCTTTGATCCTGAAACAGGACGGTAATTTAAAGGGGCTCCCTATTTGCAAGGTAGTGATCATACATTTGGTTTAGTAAATTCAAATTCTGTTACTGCAGAACTAACAAGAATGACTTGAAGTTGTTGTTCTGAAATTACTATTCTTTCTCACTTGGTTAGCTCTTTCCATGTTCACAGTGCTTTACCAGTTCACTCTCATCACAACCCCCCTGTGAGTGAGGGTGCTTTTAGACGAGTGGGTCGCCGTCATCCCACAAGGCGGGATTTAGACGAACCGATGGCTGCAGTCAGGGGCATTAAAGACGGTTGCGCATTGTTTACCAACCGCAAATTAAATATGTTGATTGTGAGGTATTTAATTCGCGGTCGGCAAACAATGCACGGCCGCCTTTCATGCATCTGATTGCAGCCATCAGCTTGTCTAAATCCCGCCTCGTGGGATTTTGAAAAATCGCGTGAGCGGGTTGCGCAACGGCTACCCACTCATCTAAAAGCAGCCATAGTTTGTTGTTGCCATTTTACATATGGGCAGCTGAGGTTTAGAGATAGTAACTTGCCCAAGGCCATCCAGTGAATTCATGGTTAAGGGTCGAACTGAACTCGGGTCCAAACCCAACACCTTATCCACTAGGCAACACTGGCTCAACACTGAAATGGCTAATGACTGCAAGTATAACGAGATACTACCACAAATGGCCACACCGGAGCCACTCATCCTACTACCCATCTAAAGGTGGTGTGAGGGAATGTCCATTCCTGGGAGCTACTTACTCATGACCACTTGTGGGGCTCTGCCAAAAAAACCAGAGTGCACTCTGCCATGCAGGCTGGAAAAAGTGTCTGGCAATGGGCACCCACGCATCCCTTACCCATATGAACTGGGGTGGCCAGCCACGCCAGAAGACTGGTGCGCCGCTCACAGGCACTGTGGGTGGGGGACATGGCATTTGCAAGTCACAGGAACTGGCTGCAAGTACTGGTAAGCTGGTGTTCCCCGTTGTTCAAGCAGAGACATATCAGTTTCAAAGGCCAGCCTCGTGCACTTCGCCCTTCCCCATAGTCTGTGGTTGTGGGAATGCTAGGCAGCTGCTGTGGTAGCCACGTTGGGAACTGCCCATTGGATTCCCTCCCCACATACTCCACATGAGTGGTTGCTCTGCAGCTGTGTCACTTAGCGGCCACAGACTCCCACTCCCAGCCTCTCTCATTTAAGGACACCCTGAGATGCAACTGGGATAAAAGTTATGCTTTTAGAATAATTAGCTTCTTTCTTTTCTTAGTTCAGTGAATTTTGGAGATGGCTGTTTGCTGTGGGCATGTCGACGTTATCAACATTATTTTAGATTTAAATTTCTGTGTATATATATATATGGCCCTTTTCACACAGACACTCTAACACTGATAAAATGGGTGTTACATTTTATTATACTTCTTGCAGGGCACCCATAGTGCATACTTGCAGCTCTGCAACATGTATAATAAAATGTAACACCCATTTTATCATTGTTAGAGTGTCTGTGAAATGGACCTATATTCCCTATAAGTCTTTACAGATGTAGGGTACTTTTACATGAGCAGGTCGCCGTGGCACGACCCACTTGTGCGATATTTCAAAAACCCTGCAAGGCGGGATTAGACGAGATGGAAGTCCGGGATCACGCGCGTTGAAGGTGGTCACGCATTGTTTGCAGACTGCAAATTAAATACCTAGGTATTTAATTCACTGTCTGCAAACAATGTGCGATTGTGAGGTATTTAATTCGCCGTCTGCAAACAATGCACGACTGCCTTTAACACGCGTGATCCCGGACTTCCGTCTCATCTAATCCCGCCTTGCGGGATTTTGAAATATCATGCAAGCAGATTGCGCCACAGTGACCCGCTCGTGTAAAAGTGCCCTTAGTCCCAAAATCCCTCCAGACATTCAAGGGATTCTTAGTCGCCTGGCCAGGGCTCCCAGTCTCACCTCCTGGCCACCAGCCCCTCCTAGCTCTGAAGCTGAGACCTTGGAGAGCTCCTACTACATGCTAGTCTGGTGGTTTCTAGTCCTTCTTGTCTGGCCAGAGCTCTAGTATCTGCAGCTCTTATAGCCCTCAGAGGAGGCGGGCCTAAGGTGACAAGCAGGTCCTCTTAAAGAGGCCATTGCCTGCTTCATCACACCTGCCCTGTCCCGAAGGCTCAGCAACGTAAGCAAAGTTGTTGTGCAGTATTAAGTTTTACTGTGCATCTTACTGAGCTCAATATTTGGCCCAGCATTCTTTTGAAATTAACTGGCCTCTTGTGGGGCCCTGGTAAAGTACTCAAAAGCAAGCCCTCTGTAATTACAGAAAGCTGCCTGGTGCCTGCTGCCAGACACTGTACAGCACATCTGCAGTTGGCTGAGACTGCTCCATGATAACAGTATTGAACAGTCTAGTCTCTGGTGAAGCTACTGACAGCTGGAGGAGTCGCCCAGCTGCACATGAAGTTCAGGCGTTTCAATGCCTGATTAATCATGAATGGCCAAATTCAATGGGAAGAAATAGCTCCTGATTTTTGCACAGCAGAAGTCTCTCCTCTTCGCTCCTAATTAAAGCCTTCCTGGTAGTTTGTATTGAATTTGGTGTTACGTGTCAGCAATACCCTGCTCGCTTTCTCTAGTGGTGTAGATCAGCCTAGGAATTCAATGTAAACTTCTAGTTGAACTGGTTCTTTTTTTCCCCCTCATAGAAATAAAAGATGGGGGGGCGGGGGGGAGGGGAGGCTCTCAGGCCACATCTAGGGCTAATTGTTCAGAATTACTCCAGTCCAGGCAGTATATTTTTAGGACTTTGAGTTGTCCTTGAGGACATTGTCAGCCCATGACAGGGATGCAAGTGGGTCCTTGCAGACCTAAGCCCCTTTAAGGGACCTTGCTGCCTTCATTGACCATGTCAAATTGACCATGTCAATTTTGGAAGCCAAAATCAAAAGTCATGGGCTAGAGCTAGGTCATAAACTATTATTATTATTTATTATTTATATAGTGCCAGCAGTATACCTGGCACTATACAATCAATAGTTATAAACAGGTCCCTACCCCAGGGGACTTAAAATCAAAGAGAGACAAGGGAGGGGGAGACAAGGGAGAGGTGAACATTGGGAGTGACAAGGATAAATTCATTAGTTGCAGGGAAGAGATTCTGAGTGAGGGAAAGAGGATGCAGTTTCACTCATGAGGAGCTAGGGAAGGCCTGACAGAAAAGGTAAGTTTTCAGGAGGGATTTGAAAGTTGGGAGGGAGCAGAATGAATGTATCCAGGAAAGGAGTTCCAGGCATGAAGGAAGCAAGAGAGAAGGGGTGAAGATGTTTAGAGGAGCAAGGGAGTTGCAATCAGGTGAGGGTGGGGACATTGGGGCAGTGAAACTCCTGGGCAAGAGTGTGTCGGAATACAGGAGCAGAGAGATATCGGGGACCAAGGCCATGAAGAGCCTTGAAGATGAAGAGTAGAAGCTTGTGCTGAATGCGTTCATGTAGAGGGACCCAGTGTAAGGCAGAGAGGAGGGAATGAATGTGGTCAAAGTGACGGGCAAGGTGGATGACTTTGGTAACAGAATGTTGAATGGAGATGGGGGTGAGATCAGAGCAGGGGAGACCAGTAAGGAGGAAGTTGCAGTAGTCAAGGCGAGAGATGACTAGAGCATGGACTAGGGTTTTTGCAGTGGAAACAGTAAGGCAGGGCCCTATTTTAGCAATATTATACACAGGGCCAGCCTTACCGCGGGGCAGCTAGGGGAGGCCACCCAGGGCCCCGTGCTTGGCGGGGGGCCCGCAGGTGGGTTAGGGTTTGTTTTTTAAAAAAAACTTCGGGTTGGGTTGGGCAGGGGGGCAGCAGGAGTGAGGGAGAGGCAGAGGCCCCGCCTCTCCCACACTCTGTGCCCCCCCTTCCGCTGCCTGTCACACTCTCGGGTCTCGGCCAGGGGAAATGAGGAAGAGAGAGGCAGAGGCCCCGCCTCTCCCTCATTTCCTCTGGCCGAGAGACACTACAGGTGGTGGTGGGGGCACCCACAGAGTGAGGGAGAGGTGCGGCCTCTGTTTCTTCCCTCACTTCTGGCGGAAGTGAGGGAGAAGTAGGCAGAGGGCCCGCCTCTCCCTCACGCTGCTGGCCCCCTCTGCTGCCTGCCTGTTTCGGCCAGGGGAAATGAGGGAGAGGTGGGGCCTCTGCCTCTCTCTCCCTCATTTCCCCTGGCTGAGACTGTCTGTGACAGGC